>JAAGNO010011061.1:53318-70266 GCA_033439905.1 Ceryle rudis | reverse complement strand
AGAGAAAAAAAAAAACCTAAAAAAGAAAAAAATTAAACAAAAAAGGAAAAAAAATAAAATAAAAGAAAAAAAAAAAAAAAAAGAAAAAAAAAGGAAAGCATGAAAAATGGTTTAATTAAAAAAAGAAAGAAAAGAAACTGATGGCACTTTAAAATTCTGATACAGCACAGAATTATGATTTTGCATCCCCTGCCTCCTCCAGAGCCTTACTAAGAATTAATAAGCAGGCAGATTGAATTTCTAAGCCAAAATCGGTCTCGAGTCACTAACTTTGGAGTGCTTAAAGTCTTTCTTTTATTGAGCATAAACTCTAATGGATCTAATTTATTTCAGACATCAAGGGTCATTAGCATATGGAAAGTCTTTTTTCACTATCCCTGCCATATGCTTTAATTCCCAGGACATGTTCGGTGAGGCTCTAAACAGTTTTTTTATTTAATTATAGTAGCTTGCTGTTGATCTAATAGAGCTAAAGGAGACCTGTCGCCCCTGGTCAGAGGTTAAATACCCATTCGCCGAGCAGAGTCCGTGCACAAAGCTCTCTCTCTCTGTATTTCCTTGGAATTATTTTATCCTGTCTTTAATACGTGTTCAATAGGAATTCCTCAGGGAGCAAAGAATTTATTAGCAGTGAGGAAACTGAGTGGCTTCTCTTCGAAATTATTACAAAATCAATAAGGCCCCTGGGGTCATAACATTATTTATTCGAAATCTTTGCAAGCACCGTACATCGACAAAATCATAACACAATTTACAGTTGTGTTTCGGAATGGGTATATGAGAGAGATCGTTTCCTTTGTCTTTTCTTTCTACAGCTCCTACAGGATGACAGGCTGGAGCTGCTGAGTTCACACACAAGTCCTGTGAACGCACTAAGCATCTCCAACCTGCTTTCCATCCATATGGGAATCGAGTGAAATGCTCCCAGTCCCATCCTGCTGTCAAGGTAAATAACAAATCCGAAGGAAGTGGGGGAGTCGCTGTCAGGGATGGGTTTAGTCAGCGTCAGGCAGAAGGTACCTCTCCTCCTCCACCTTCCCTGCAGCACTTTTGCAGGGAATTTCAGCCCCTCTCCTCGGATGGCACCGCGAGGAGCTCGCACAGCCGGGGGCTCCCGGCAGCTGAAACCAAAGTGGAAAACGCATTCCTGGGGTGTGCCTGAGGCATGGGACCGCGTTACAGCCAGACCAAAGTAATATTCCCCAGCTCCTGGAAAGGCTGAGTTTGGGTGCTCGGCATCCGTCGTGCCATTCCTAGCTCTTCCTGCCTGGCTGCACGGCTCGCCAATGAAGATACGGTCTGTCCCAGTCCCAGTCCCACCTCCCCACGAAGCTTCCAGACATTAACTGTCACATAAATGCTACCTTGGCTGAAACAACACATATACTGGGTTTTGGTAGTGGGGGGACCACGGGGTGGCTTCTATGAGAAGCTGCCCCTGTGCCAGCAGAGCCAATGCCAGACAGCTCAAGATGGACTTGCTGCTGGCCAAGGCTGAGCCCATCAGTGATGGTGGCAGCACCTTTGTGACAACCTATTTAAGAAAGGGAAGAAACCCTGCAGCCAGAGAGAGGAGCCAGAATATGGGAGAGAAACAGCTGTGTAGATACCAAAGTCAGTGAAGAAGGAGGCAGAGGAGGTGCTCCAGGCGCTGGAGCAGAAATTCCTCTGAAGCCCATGGTGAGGCAGGCTGTCCCCCCCCAGCCCCTGGAGGTCCACAGTGGAGAAGATACCCACCTGCAGCCCCTGGAGGTCCACAGTAGACGAGATATTCACCTGCAGCCCCTGGAGAACCCCAAGCCAGAGCATGTGGGTGCCCAAAGGAGGCTCTGACCCCATGGGAAGCCTGTGCTGCAGCAGGATTCTGGCAGGATCTGTGGACCCACAGAAGCCCATGCTGGAGCAGGTTTGCTGGCATCCCATGGGGGACCCTCACTGCACCAGTCTGCTCCTGAAGGTCTGCACCCCATGGAAGCGACCCACAGTGGAGCAGTTTGTGAAGAACTGTAGCCCATGGGAAGGACCCACGTTGGAGAACTTTGTGGAGTTCTGTCTCCTGTGGGAGGAATCCAAACTAGAGCAGGGGAAGAGTGTGAGGAGTCCTCCCTGAGGAGGAAGGAGTGGCAGAAACATGTGATGAGCTGACCACAACCCCTGTTCCACATCCCCCTGCCCCATTGGCAGGGAGGAGGTAGAGAATTTGGGAGTGAAATTAAGACTGGGAAGCAGGGAGGGGTGGGGGGAAGGTGTGTCAAGATAACATTTTTATTTCACCTTACCCTTCCCCAATTTGATTGGCAATTAAGTTAATTTTCCTCAAGCTGAGTCTGTGATGGAACTGATGGATGATCCCTCTCTGTCCTCGACTTCACCCATGAGCTGGTGGTGGTGGCTGGGCAGGAGGCAGGTTATTGCTGTGCTCCCAGCACCAGAGCACAGGTATGGCTTTAGAAAGTTGCCTTTCACACTGGTTCCTCTGACTACACCCTCAAACAATGAGAAAGGACATTTTTATCAGATAATGATGCAAACCTGCTGGGATTAGTAACCGAAATAATGAAGAATGACTTCCCTCCTCTCTTCAAAGTAACTGCAGTGAAAAGAGATCTTTTTCTTCTATTTTTTTCCCTCTCCTTGTATCAACAGCGCTGCTTGGCAAGCACCTGAGAGACTTCTACAAGGATCATCAAATTTTTTAACGAGGGTGAATTTAGAAAGGTGCTGGTGGGTTTGACTCTGAGAAGGCTGCTGACTCAAACTTGGAGCAGCTGGTTTCACAGTGAGCTACCCGCTTTGAGAAAAGTAATTTAAACTTCTTCCTCCAGCTTGTTGGGAAATGTACATTTTCAAAGGGGCTTTTGATGTTTTGTTGTGTAACTTACTGCTGGATGAGTAAAACAGTAATAATCATACTTTACACTTGCATAGTCCCTTCTCTTTGAGGCTCTCAGTGTCTTACCAAAAGTGGATATTTATTTCCCTTTTTTTTTTTACAAGCACCCCAGCCTATGTCATACCTGGAGAACCAGTGGGAGGCTCGGGTTAATGCACAGCAATTGCACCACTGTAATTGCACAGTAAATGCATTCATTAAAAACCTTTAATTAAGATGATGTTTCTCCATGCATTCTACTTTATATTCCACTTTAGGCTTGTAAATACATTTTTTGTCCCTCTGGAAGTGCTTCTATTAAGTGTGAAAGGTGGGCTTTTTTTAACTAGCGTAGTTACACCGGCACAAATCCTTTGTACAAATGCAGATGTATCATTATAAAAGGCGTTGCCTATTCTCTTTCTATAAAGCACATGAAGAGCAATTTAAGCACCTTTATAAGGATGCAACACACTGGGAAAAAGTGGAGAAAAGTGAACATGTCAGGTTGTGCTGGAAAGATAAACCAGTCCAACGTTGGTGTATAGAAACGACGTCAGCAGGCTTTTTATCCGTTTAGTTTAACTCAATTTCAGCATCAGTCACACTTGCACTGATTTGGGGGATTGTGACCATTTAACTAAATAGATTTTGAAGCTCATTTAATTAGTTTGGTGCAATTTCTGAAGGCAGATGATCCCCAAACATTGGAAGTCTAGCCTGAGCGTTCTGGTCCCACAGGTCTCGCTCTGACCTTCTGGAAACACATTCGTGCCAGAGGCCCCAGGAGAGCCGGTGGCAGGTCCCTGTGGCTGAATGGCCCTCAGCGTACCTGCGTGTGTGGGACCATCTGCCTGAGGGGGTTAGCTCTGACAAATTGGCAGGCTGACCCTTTTTACAGCATGAATTCATCTGGTGCCTTTTCCTTGGGAAGAGCAGATAAACCTTCTGCCAAGTTGGGGAAAAAATGAAGCATTGGGAATGGAGAAACTCGTACCTGTGGAAGAAAACTGTGCAGAGATAATGGCCCTGACTCCCTTGAGGCTGGAACTGAAACCAAGTGACACCAAACAATCACCAAAACAACTTTCCTAAGATCTCTTTTTTTCTTTCTGCTGGTGAAGAATCATCCCCTCAGTATATTCATGGCCAGATATACACACACATGGTGCTCAGACTGGGAACTCAGTATCACGACCATGGGCATCCTGAAATTCTGTGTTTAATTTTACCTGGAAAGGCCTGGGAATACACTGCCTTGGTCTGTGAATTGGTGTATTTTAAAGACAACTTTTAACCCTGTGGCATAATACACTAGGTCATGGCTTCATGGAGAGGGAACTTTGTAACTCCCCTTTTTGGTCCTTAATAGATTTTGCCAGCTTTCTAGTCCTGCTGAATTTGTATTAATGGGTATCAGGTTTAGAGTGAACTGATCAGATTGTGAATGTATTTTACCCTGATGCTCGCACATAAGAAAATATACACATAAGAGAGAAAGGAAACTTCCCAATATTCCTTTTTTATTTTCCTCCAACTACTTTCTCTCTTCCCAGCAAGGAACTAGATGGCGGAGTAGCAGAAGGTGATCTTTCTGGGCACTTATTTACTAGGGCTTATACAGTTTGGGTCATATTTACAAAAATATTTTCTATTATCCTGCAAAGAAACTCCTTTATACCATTAGCTGCAGAAGTCACAGTTAATGATACCTATCTTGAGAGTGTATCAAGGTCAGTGAGAGCTGGAGACATGCACTTTCATTTAATAAAGTGAGGACTGCATAAAGCATGCCATAACTGCTTGTTTCCTTAATGCATCATATTTTAATCTGGCACCACTTGCTTCTAATCTATAGATGCTCTTTATCCTCTATGTAGCTATTTCAACAGGAACTCAGGTCAGGTTATTACGTGGCCCTTCTGCAAGTCTAGCCACACGACACGTCTCAACAACATCCTGTTGCAATGAACTCAACAGGTTGAGCATAATACGTTGCAACAGCAAATTTTCCCCCTTTTGGCTCCAAAGTCAATGATCTTAAATTGCCTATAAGAAAAGAAGGTGGGGGCACATTCCACGGCCGCCTGTCTCTACTTTGACAGCTTTCTCCAGCGTAGCGACACTGAAGGAGGAATAAGCTCTTGCTGGCTGGCAACAGGCTCCGAGCCACAGAGCTATGATGCACAGATGAATAAAGACTAAATCTCAGGTGTAGACGCCTAAAAGTTGAAGGAAGCTGTTCTTAGATGATTTAAAGTAGGTATGTGGTGCACACAGTGTGACACGAGAGGTTACTGCAACAACCCTTTGTTTCCCTGTCCTACGTACACGTCAGATGAGTTCCAGCATTTAATAACTCAAAGCCAGCAAGCTGGGCATTTTTTCCATAGCAGTTCCAAACAACGTGCACCAAATTACTTCTGTTCTTAACCGCTGAGATGAGATATGATTTTAGCATTAATTCAGTTATCTTCCTCTTTTCCTCAGCTCCAGTGGCTCAGGATTTTATTTAAAATTTGGGGGTTTTGCTGAAATTTCTGAGTCTCAGCCTCTGAAATGATCCTGAAAAGTTTGAATAAAATTGGGTTAAGAACACTCAAAGTTTTGGGGTTTGTTTTTTAATTATTATTATTATTTGGTTTGGTTGATTTTTGAGTTCAATGGATCTCAACGGGTGGGGAGGGAAAAAAAAAAAAAAAAAGTTTATATTTCTGTTTCCAAATTCCAGGTTCTAGAAATTGAACTTCTCTCCCTTTTCCTGTAAAATGCAATTCTCAGTTCAAAGTCAGCCCCATTTCAGACTTCATAAAAATCTGCACTCCTGGGAAGAGACACACAGCAATTCTAAACTCTGAATTCCATTACAAAGAGACATTTTTGGGACAAAGAAGAAAAAAGGCACGTGGCCCTGCAGTGTTTGCAGTGCCGTGGCTGTAGCAGTGACCTTGAATTACTAGTCCTGTTTCCACCTTACGCCTCCTTTTGCCTCACCTAATTCCTCATTACCTCTCAGCAAACACCAGCTTGCTGAATTTCTTACAGGGCAGTTTTAGCTAATCGATGCAGTGTGCAAAGGCTCTTGAAAAAGACACTGACAAAAAAGACTTGCAAGGGCTTTCAAAATGTTAATTCGGATGCATTGCAATGCTACAGTTTCTGCCTAGGCCTTCTGATGGACAAGCAGTCACATATTCTCATCTTAGGAGGAGGAATTTAGAAGACTTAATTTGACAGCCACAAGTTTTAAAATGCTCTGTGCAGGTCCCACTGCCCAGAGACTGCAACTGCACAAGCTCCCAGTGCCTCCTTTTCTACAAGGGGGCAGAGTTAATGGTACAAGGGCAACCTTAAGAGTAAACCCCATAGTCTGACTGTTCGGTGTTAAGGCTTCGTGTTCACCTAACACGCTGCTAATGCAGATTTACCACAGGAGAAATACTAACAATAATCTTTGAATTGTAATTGCTATTAATTGTTTCTCTCCCCTGCTATTTCCCAGGAGCTCTAGCACATAAAGAAGAGAAGATGTGTTATCTTATAACTTATTTGTGGTGGTTAAAAAATAATACTAAAAAAAAAAAACCAACAAAAAAACCAAACCAACAAAACCAAAACAACAAAGTCCCTGGAGCTGCAAAGAAATTTCAGACAGAATGTGCCCAGCTTCTTCCTATATTTGCTATTCTAAAGTAAGTCCTTCATGTCTGCGGTAATGATGCTGAAGGTCAGATATGATATCAGGCATCCCAGAGATAATGCACAGTAATTTATTTTCCTTCTAAAGGACTAATTATTGGCATGTTCAGGGTGGGCTAATAAACAGGGAGCTTGAGGTCCTGTGACTGATTATTTACTTGGGTATTATCTCTGATCTTTCCTGAGCGGGTAGGTTAAATGGGGAGTCTCTCTTGTTCTGTCCTTGAACAGGAGTTTATGGTATTCTATAATTAAGACTGAAGCTATGTTTTTATTTTAAATTGCCTTCCTGACATTTTGTTAAGTTTGTTAGAAAGGTCTTGATGGAGTTTAAACACACATGTCATCTGTATGGGGGGTAGGGGAAGACGGGAGAGTAGAATAACTTGTTGCTAAAATCTGATGTGGATTAGAATAGGCAACTTTGACATTATGCAATCTTTTACAGTTAAGGACTTTGACCTTTTGGCTAAATCGTGTGTCAGCCTTCAGTATCTTAGAAGCACAGAACCTTAATGCTGGGGTTGTTCTGTGTGTTTGACAGCAAAAGTAAACACATGTCTAGCACTGCAATTTGGTGGATTGTGTATTTGCAAATACCTATGTTTGCAACGACAGAATGTTAGTCCACAGACTTCCCGGGGTTTGCTTTGTGTTGCAGCTGTAGCAGCACAAGAGCAAAGAGGTTATAGGGAGGGCTGAAATAAGGACCTGGGGCAGCACTGGAGGGAGGACACATGGCAAACAGCCAGACGAAGGAAGGGACAGCTGGAAGAGGACCTAAAAGAGGGGACTGAAACTTTGAGGAATGCTGGGAGTAACAGGCTCACGGAAAATGTGAGTTATGCACGGGGATGTTCAGAGACAGGTATCGAAACGTTTGGCAGGTCTGTGAGCTCACAGGTAAGGTCACTTGTATTCCATGGCTTATAACCCCAGAAATCCCAGGGACTCCGGAATCAGATGATCAGCTCAATGTTTGTTTCCCAAACTATAGAAACTTCCCTCCCCAACATGAGTTTTCATTTAAGGATGCTGCCAAAGTTTGCGTTAGACCTTTATGTAGAACACAGATTTAGAAACAGAGAGAGCGCTGAGTTTTACTCCTGAACCCATCACTGACCCCCCGATGAGCCTTGGGCTGCTCATGTAGCCTTGCTCTGCCTGACAACCTGCCAGGAAAGCAAAAATCATGAAATAATCCCACCTTTGTACATGGTAAGGAAAATATAAACACTCATTACTGTCACTGCGTTTGTTTGGTTGGTTTTTTTCTACACTGAAGTTAGTGTGTCAAATTTTATTATAAGCTTTGTATTTTTCTTTCATCTAGGTGAGTAACTTTTGGGTTTGGTTTTTTTTTTAATGTGCAGAAGAATAAGGGAGGAATAGAGGATAAACACAAGGGAATTAAGAATTGAACTACAGATGGACAAGATTGGGGTTTTTCTCCTTGCCGCATGGCTGTAACATTTTTAATTAGTTGAGATTTTTGAAACCAGCCTAAAGATATTAGAGCACTTGCCTTTTATTAAAATGGAGGTGGCTCTTTCTGAACTGACTAGGGTTTAGACAGCCTGATTTCAGTGCCCTGGTTTCTGCTCGTGGCTCTGCACTTCTATTTTCTCTCAGTGCTTTTATCTGCTTTGAGCAGTAGGTTTTCTAGGCAAGAGCTCTCAGTTGCAGAGGGCCCACCAGAGTACGGATGCTTCTCAGCTGGGGATTTCTTATGTGGCTACAATAAAAATAAAGATGAGTTGTAACTCTGAGATGTGTGCATAAACTCCCTTGGCTGCTACACCATTTCATAGTAGCTGGGTTGAGAACAGAGTAACACATCTCTCTGCTCATATCAAGGAACAATATTACAGAAAACTTCCTCTAGGAGCAGATGAGATGTATTCTTCAAATGAATGAAACCTTCCTGCAAGGGCTCAGCAACACAGGCCAGGTTGCTATATCATTATGCTGACAGATTGAACATATTAGAACTTCTCACTTGACCCACATGCTCTTAATAAAAAGTTCTGCTTCATTCCTCTGCACACACGTGCTTCTGTTGCAGTCTCCCTTGAGAGAGCTTTGCTTACCTCCTGGAGTCAGGAAAACATTCCCCTGCTCTCTGCACACTAATCTGCTCTGGGGGACCAGAGGTCCTCATCACACTGCTCTGCCCTGTAATTCTTCCCTGAATGCCTGCTTTCAAAACAAGCCAAAACGGGAAATGAATGCATATTCCACCAGAGGTTCTGGCACGTTACACTAAACAGGCAGGGCACGGGCAGAATATATATGTTTGGGGAAAAAAATGGTGTTAGTATCAGGCTAACCTTGCTTTCTCCTCAAGAACCGTGTATAAACAGGCACGAGACTGCAGAAGAGCAGCAGTGAATCCCTTCATGCACAAGCATGGCAAACAGCATCTCTTTCACTCGCTTCAGTGCTGTCACTGTAAGAGGGAACCTTACAAACTCCCCATCACCTTCCAGACGAGGATTTCAAAGTGCGTGGCAAACAGATTTGCCGTCATGATTTCCCATCAATTCGCTCTGGACCAGAAGGCAGCCTTTCTTTAAGAAGGAATGGAATTACTACTCCGATAGTAACATCTTCATCACGGTATAGGAGCCTTTTCTCAAGGGGTGTATCTGCTATTTTAATTTCCTTGTACTTAAGTATATGCAGAGTTAGTCCAGAGTGTTGTCTGTAATGATGGGTGAAGACATTTTCAATCTTCTCGTCCATCATTTAAGTGATAGTAGCGTATCTCAGTCTCTTCGTGCTAATTTATTTAAATCCGAAGGAAAAGTCCACAGTGGATCTGATGACACTTGGCAGTGATTCACAAATGGACATTTCCTTTCGGCCCGATTCAATGCTGGATTTGTATGCCATATCTCGAACTGTACAAAGTGAATGGTTTTTACTAGACAGAGCTGCAGCACTATTTATGTAACTACATAATCCATAGTCCTCAAGCGACAGCATGTGCTGTGGGATTACCTCGCTGCTGTGAGATACCTAGCCTTGTCTTTTGAAAAAAAAATGAAGGCGCAACTTAGCCAGCCCTTTATGAAAGGTTGTGGTGATTTACTAAAGCCAAGAGTGAGCTGAAGAAGGAACACTGGTTGTCTCCTTATCACTGCACTTCTGCCAACACTGCACATCAGATGTACGAGTTCAGAAAAGACCAAAAGCTTTACACAGGCACCAACCTCACACCTACAGACCTTCTGTACTTATTTATTCAGGACAGGGCGAATGCAGATCTGAATACCATCACTTGAGATCCTCAACAGAAAGGACATGGGTGACATGCTCTGAGGATGACAGCTGCATGTCACAACTCATGTAATAAGCCTTCACCATAACCATGCAACACAGCTAGCTCTCTTCATAGGGTGTTCACCTCTTCCTGATTACCAGCAGCATTTTACACGTAATGAAAAGCAGAATTTGGCCTGCCAGGGATTTTTAGCATCTGTTTGGTACCATACACATGATCTTGCAGTCATTCCAGACTGGGCCCAGCAAAACACCTCCTCTTGTACGCTCCTTTAAGCATATTTATGATTTAGTGAAGGGAACTACTTGTGCTGAAGTTTGAGTCAGCAGTAGAGTGCTTTGATTTCATCGTCCCCACACAGAACACCCACCAAAGTCATTAGGCAGGGTGAGCAGAGGGCTAATTGCGGTGTTTCAGTTTATAGTGATCCCCTGTGAGATGCAGTGCGTGCCTTTAGAAGTGTTGTTCCTTGCACTGAAGTATTTACCACTGTACTCACACTTCAAGTGGGAAATAATGCAGCTATGGAGGCAATGATGCAACTAGAGTGGGTGGTAACCAGCCAATTCTTCTTACACCTACAGCATACTTTATTCCAGAAGATCATATTAATGCTATTACGGGAATTATGAGATTGCTATAATGGGACTTGCTAGGCAATAATGTATATTTGGAAACTTAAAATAGCAATGACCATCCTAAATTTTCACTACAGCTGTTTTTCTTCTTCAATTCAGCCTGCTCTGAATCTTCATTCTCTCTGCATGCTCGGTAGCTTAATGACTATTCATCCTTTCATGTTACCAGAAAAATACTAACTACTGGATGAGGGAGGGCATGTGTGTACTGGCAAGATCATTAGCCTGAATAAATGTGACAGTAAAAGTTGCACGAGAAATGCCACAGTTAGTAGTAAGCACAAACTACAGCTCTGGGTGTAAAATACTGTAATTACAAGGGATGGAGAAAGCCCCACAGTTTTTATACCCAAGGAAATCGATAGTGGTGCAGACTGCTGCTCTTTGCTGGAGCAGGGGCAGTCTGATGAAAGAGCTTATTGATTTATCCAGTTGATGCTACTGTAGTGAATAACAGACTGGAAGAGAAAGGGGTTGTAAATTAGACTCATTCGATCCAACATTCTCCAGGATGTCTTATATGTACAGCTATATAGAGATATATATTTACAAGTGAGTTTTTGTCAAAGCAACAGCCTAGTGACTCCTTGTAAGAGGGTCTGTCTACTCATTATTTGACCCTAACTACACCCATGGTGCTAATGCCAACCTTCAAGCTCCCACTAAAGACTGACACTAAGGAGGAAGCACCAGGGCACCTTGGAGCAGGATTTGGCTACGGTGGAGCTAAGCAGCTGGCTAACACACCTCCCAGAGGGCTGTGGCCACGGAGGAAAGATGGCCATGGCTCCCTCCGTGCCACCCTTGCCATGCCAGACACACTGGCATGAAGGCGTTGGAACAGTCTGCTGTGGATCCACAGGTCCCCAGGCTAGGAGAAATGTCAGCTCTGGGCCAGTCCCTGTAGCCTCAAATAATGTGGGAAGAGGCGTGGTGTTAGGAATGAAAGGAGCCTTGCTGTTCCTAGTTCAGCAGGCAGCTTTGCTATGAATCCAGATCCACACCAGCAAAAGGTAAGTGTTCAGGCTGGCTTTGCATAAACTGGGAAGGAGAAATAAAGAAGAAGAGAGAGGGGGAGAGGGAGAGCAGCAGGCACACTGCCACCAAGTATGGCAAATCAATCTTCTCAGCAGTGACGGATCAGGGAGCAGGACTGTAAGTTTTACAGGTGTATGAAACCCCGCGAGTATAAAGACACCATTAAAACACTGCCATTAAATTCCAGCACTGAAGGATTATCGCAGCCCCTGGAGCCAAGCAGGTCAATATGTGACTGTATATTGTTCATTACCATTTTTTATATACATACATATGAAGCAGAATATGATTCACAACAGCCTCACCCTCTCTCCTGCTGAAGACCTCTGCTTTATACTCAGCATCCACTTCCACAAATAAAATGCACTATACCATCAACAGATAAATGAGATCCCTACAGGGCTTTTATTCTGCCATACCATTATATCTACTTTTCCATAAGATTTCTGCTTAAATGGCTCTCTTTATGCACATACACAAAGATGACACACACCTGTTTAAATACAATCAGATAGCAAAGAGCTCTTCTGGATGGGGAAATGCATCTTTTCTTTGTAATTCCCCATAATGACTTGTTCACACTGCTGGAGCGAGGGCTACGTTAGCTTCCCCACTATAAAAGTCAGCAAGGTGCTACAGAGTAAGACATGGCTGGATTTCCACACCCCCCCCCATATTTTTGTTTCCTTTACAAAAGAAAAAGAGAGGAGCTCTGAATCTCACCTTCTGTCTTCCCCATAAAAACAAATGTTTTGAGGAATTACAGCCTTATAAGCTGCTGACATTGTCCAATGGATTTTAACGTGATGAAAATGTTTGTGTGAGCCACAGGGAAGAAACCTTTTCTGTAAATCTGGGAAATCTCAGAGCAAATGGCCATGCTGTGCCACAGGCTAGCTCAGAGATCTCTGCCAGCACACTGGCCACCTATGTGGCACTTATTCAAGAAGTAGACCTGCTTATTAGCTAGTAGTGTCACTTTGCTGTCATCATGACTCTTTCAGTCAAAAGTAACCTGCCTCGGAGAATAAAAATTCCTGACTCCTTTTTCCTGAGAGAACTCAAAGCATTTTATGATGTGGACACATAGATACTGGATAGTTACAGCCACAACTCTTTGGGCAACAGAGAGCTGAGGCTCAACAGAGAAATACTACAGAGAGACAGGATGAAACAACAGGAGAGAGGTGTATGTGAGGATCTGGGCTCAGGCTATTGTGCTAACGACACGTGAAAGGAAGCTTCAGTGCACAAGCAGAACAGAGAAGGCCTCATTTTTTGTGAAGGGATGGGGTGCAGAGAAGACTAATTGTTCGTCAGTGTATGTCAGAATCACACTGAAAACCTGCTTTTTTCTCACTCTTATTAGTCACAAAGGTAGGATCGTGGCATGAATAGGTGTAGGCAGAACAGACTTCAGTGCTAGAGCTGATTGTCACAAGGCTGCAGCATGCTAACTCTCTATGAAGTCTGCATAGGGACTGCGTAGATACCAGGTATCTCCTTCTATTACAGGGCACACAAAATGCAAAAAGAGGCGTAACTATTATATGTAGAAACACATACACCCACCATTCCTGACAGTAAGAAGCCACAAGCTGATCTGCTTTGCCAAGTTTACTCTTTTGAAAATGGTGGCTTTGCCCTAAAGCCTCTACTTTTCATTTGCATTGCCATAAGAGTCACTGCCGAGCTTCCCTGGATGGACCTGAGCTGGTATTGGAGAGAAGGGCTGTTTGGTGGGGAGGACGGGGTGGGGAGAGGGCTCTGTTCTGAGACTTCTTAATTCTTCACAGCCCTACATTCACCTGCAGGGAAGAAGAATAGTGTGTGCAGACTGGGGAGAATCAACTGGTGATTAACTCAGTTCTCCACCCTACAAATGATTCTGTGACTTTAGGTCACTGATGCTGATCTGCAGCTGCTGCAGGTTTTTCTGTGAACACAGAGACCCCGGAGGTGTGGCAACAGCACTTACCCTGCATGCAGAGCCCATCGGTGCAGTTCTTGGACTGCAGCACCAGCCCCTCGCAGTCCTTGCCCCCATTCTTCGGGGCCGGGGCCGTGCACTCCCTCCGGCGCCAGTGGGTGCACTCCGTGCCGCAGGTGGACCACTTGCTCCAGGATGTCCACTTGCCATCCACTGAGACAGGGAAAGGACACGACTTGTTAGGGGATACATGAAAGGGAAATCAAGAAAGAGTGATGTTCATCCCGCCACAAGCCAGCCTGCAACTTATGGCTGTTCCCAGCAAGGTCAGAGCATCGTCAGTCTGCTCTTCTTGAGAAGAGGCAGTTCTTAAAGGCCTGTTTCTGGTCCATGAGCGCACACTCACTCTCCCTTCTCCTTTCCCCCTGCCCCAGCCCCATTTCTGCTCTTTCCTCCCCTTTTTATAAACTTGTCAGCAGTTCATCTGTGCTCAAAATGTACAAGAAAACGAGCTACACTTTGGCATTTTTTATCACAGAGGTTAAAGTTAAACTTGGCCAGAAATCCTTTAGTAGGAAGATATTTAATGTTAAGAATTTTCTATTAAAAGAAATACCTAGAGGCACTGACCTATTTTACATGAGCAGAATCAGGAATGTGTTTAGCCTCTCAAAATCCCACAACTGATTTTTCTAAAGCACTAAACTGAACAGCCAAAGAACAAACTGTGAAATTGTTTCAGCGACACGGCCTGAGCCAGGAGCCTGGCATTTGGAATAGAGACCAGAGATGAAATTTCAGCTCTGCAAATACCACCCATCACTAAGACCCAGGGCTGGATGGCCAAGCTTCACAAACTGAAGACAGCCTTGCTGCCATCAATGTCAGTGGGACAGCACGGGTAGGAAAGCACTGGGTAATAGGACAGATGGCTGAACTTTGTCAGAAAAGCCACCGGGTACCCTGCACATCCCAAAGCAATTTTGTATTTTTCAGAAGTATACATTTAAATAGCTTTTAAAGGTATGGATACACATCTCTCCTCATGGGTACACAGCTCTTTCCAGTATAAATGCCCTTGTATTTGAAGTCAGGTAAACATGTGCCTCAAATTTAACATCCACACCCCAGACGCTTCCCTTGCTGTGCCAGCTGGACTGAACAGACAGTGCAAATATATTTACATCACCGTTGCTTTCTATATTCGAATTCCAGCCCTTTTCCAGAGCTTTTAACCTTTATCTCCTACAATTTGAAGCTCTGAATGTTCAACAAATCCCCTGAATTACCAGAGCAGAGACATTGGTGCAAGCTGCGTGCAAAAGCAGGGCTGAATCCCTTGCTGCTTGACATAACGTGCTCGCTATTTTATCTACTTACGTAATACAATTTCATGTTCATTCGGTGAAATGTTGGATTAATTAATTAAGAGAAGGAGGCTTTTGTAAGTAATAGTGTTCTCTGGAAATGACTGGTGACAGACACACTATTTATCTCGGGCTGTGCACTGTTCATACTGAACCTGGACACAGCGTGGTGCACGCAATTTTCTGAACGCTCTGGCCCTCGCAGAAGGCACCGCCGTTGAGTGGGGCAGGATTGGTGCAGGTCCTCGTACGCTTCTGAAAGCCTCTCCCGCATCGGCTGTTACACACTGACCACTCAGTCCAAGTAGACCAGCCTCCATTCACTGAAAAGCAAGAGAGAAAGAGTATGATTGCACAAGCAAGCCATCCTGGTCAGCCCAAAGGCATCTCTGGCTCTGCTTCACGCTGCCTCCGACAGCAGTCAAAAGTGATGGCTGGGAAGAGCAGGAGAAGCAACGCCGAACAGACACAAACCCACTGCTCCAACATACCGAATGCACAGCATGCCAGAAGTTACTGTGCAAGTCAAAGAAATGCTGACGTTGCATGAAAAACACCATTTGATGACTATTAGGGCTGGCAGGTGACCTGCCTTCTCCTGAAAACAGACCCAGCACCAAGCACCTGGTGGAGTGCGTATGGCCAACATCCCTGTGGGTTCAGAGAGCACCCCCAGCTCTGCCTACATCTTTATGTTTCTGCATTCATCACAGCTACAAAATGCAGTGCTCGTGCATTGTCCATCCCTCAATATCACAAACACTGCTAATCAACTCAATTCAGTCGTTTTTCTATAAAAACTGAACTAAAAGGCCCTCATTGTAACTTCAGGGAAGGAACTGCTTACAATTAAATCTAACTGCTACCCTGAATATGAAATGAATATTAGGGATAATCATAGGGATTTTTTTCCTACTTGTCTATCCTATAATTAAGCTGATTGTAAGGAACACCAGGACTGTCAGCTGGCACGTTGTCAGAGCAGGTTTTGTTCTGGTGGATACCCCCGTTTGGGATGCACGGGAGCAGTAACTTTGCAGGGGCAAAGTTACCCAGACTGGTGGGGCACAGTTGCAGCACAAGACATTGTGGAAGAGACCCCAGGAGGGTCCCAGCTCCTCCTCAGCCAAAGCATGGCCATCCTCAATATTAGCTCGAGGCTGTAGATGCAGACACAGAATAATGGTATCCCATGCTTCATATTCCTCTGAGGTTTATTTTTTCAGCTAGGTTGCATGAATGGAACTGCAGCCCCAGAGTGCTTTGCTACTTTGCCCCTGACATCAGAGTTTTAGACACCAAAAATAAGTTGATTTAAAGAGATGTAAGAAGATGGAAGATTCTGCCGCGCTCTGTACAGCAGTACCAGTATCTGGATGAACAAGCTTCCTTTCAGTTTTACTCTGATTTCTGGAAAGTGACACTAAGAATGTGAAATGCATTGGTAGAAACAAAGCCTTGGATGCTCCGGCTGGAAGAAGTGCTCTAATAGCTCCTTGCTGCATTCAGCTGACGTGTGTTCCAGCAAGGGGAGCGACCGCCCGCTCTTCCATCAGGATGTTTGTGCAGCTGCCTGTCCCTCCTTTAGTGCGCCTGTCTGTCACCAGTGAGCCAAAACAGCAGATCTGTACTTCTAAGTCTCTTCAGTAATGAACCCTGACTGCAGTCCCTGCGCTTGGCTGCAGGTCAACAGGGAGCACCCGCAGCCCAGCCTGGTCACTCACCACGGTGAGTTGCGTAGGGGCATTTTGCATCCCCCTCCTGTCCCACTGTGTGCTCGGAGCGCGCGCCCATCCCCGTGCAGCGGGGCAAGGCATCACTCACCGTAGACGATCACAGTTGCTGTGGTGCTTTTCCTTTTGGCCACGATGTTTTTGGCAACACAAGTGTAATTGGCCGTGTCAGAAAGACGGGCTTGCTTAATGATCAGGTTGTGATCGATGGTAATGTAAAAATTTCGGTCTTCCACGGGATCAATCACCTCTTCATTCTTCAGCCACTCCACCTTGGGGTTTCAAAGGGGCAGAGGGGAGGCAGTGAGTCAGCACCAGGTCACACCACAACAGGCACAGCATCTGTGATTACACTGCTCATCCTACAAAGTTCTCCAAGGCAAGG
>JAAGNO010011061.1:41643-53308 GCA_033439905.1 Ceryle rudis | reverse complement strand
TTCCCTCCCACCCACCCACCCACCAGCTAGCTGTCTTACCTTGCCTTGAAAATATCAATACATTTTCAAAGGCCACCAGCTACTGTACAGAGACAAATACCTGATTTGTGTTTTCAGAGTCTGAGGTGAGGGGTAAGAAAGGGGTGATACCTTAGAACCTTATCTACAAGCAGAAAATACCCTTACAACATCAGAAATCCTAAACCGGCAGAGATCTCACCCATTCTTCTGTACGTCTCATCTAATGAGGCAGTGAATAATGCAGCAGCCTTGTCTGTACCTGCCCTGGGTCAAACACAACGAGGCCCTACACCAGAGTAGGTGACACTAACAAATATACATTCACATGTACACGCATGTTATTGTTTTGCTGCAATCAGGATTAAACAAAATAGAGACAGTTACCAAGGAAATAGGGAATCACAAAGGATACATCCGTGCTTATTATTCCCTTTTCTTTATGTAAGCTATATTTTATTTTAATAAAGTGTAATTTCCTTGGCTACACAGAAAAATATTTTCGTATGTGTTTTTTTTTATCTAGACAATGTTCTCTTTATTGCCTTCCTAAAGAAACACCCTATTATATCCCAGCTGACTGCTGCGAGCCACCCTAATATAATTTGGCTGCGAATCTAGTAGCTTGTTTTCATTGGAACCGAGCGTGCTCTGAAGGACAAGATTGGGGCCCTGGATGGATCAAATCCAGCCCTTCGTGTCACTGGATCACTTCAGCTTGTGCCCAGAACTTAATTGAAGGAAGAAAAACATAAACACAGTCAACCCACTGGACCTGTGAAGTGCTACCAAGAGCTGCTCTCACCAACCTCCTTTTTCCAAAGATGTTTGAGGAAGTGCCCGATCATTGACATACCCCAAACCCAAGAGAGAACCTGCTCTCCTGCCACAACAGCCATACAGACTGCCCCGAGCTGGGGGGAAAAAAACAGTGGCCTCTCCTGGTGTTAAACAGAGGGCTTGATTCATCCCTGTCCAGAGCTGGTCCAATGCCTCGAGGCCTGCACTCACAGATGCGGGCTAGGATTCAAGCTGCTCACCCCCCACTCCCCATCTTTAGCCCCACTTTAAGCATCTCCAGCTCCCCCACCCCAGTTTGGATGGATGTGCATTGGGTGTGAACTGCTTCCAAAGATGCATACTTTAGTGAAGGTAAAGCTGCTGCCCCGAGGAAGGCTTGATTTAAACCCTCCTCTGCCACAGCAGACTGCTGCAGTATGTGGTTGCCTCCCAACTACAGGTACTTCATAGCTTAAAACTGGTGGTGCAAGAAGGGCTGTGGAAATGGATTTGTTTGTCCGTGAGAAACAGGGGAGGGAAAAAACGACATGAAACTTTGAAGGTTGTGCTTCTGTCACTACAACATTCATGTTTTACCATGAAAAATGCAAGTTCTTAGTCCATAACCTGGTTCTACCTGCCAGGAAGACTAAACCTCACCCGCAGGTCAGTCTGCGTGCAGCCCAGACTGATAAACAAGCCAGAGATTCTCTCTCCTCCAGTAGTAGGCTGCCACTTAATTCCTACCTCTCAGACAAATAAAATGTCTTTCTTAGTTTTTAACATCATTTTTTGTCTCTGCGATGGAGCACAGACTTGTGTTAGGACTCTGAAAGATGCTACGTGCGTTGCCACAGCTGCGCACCACCTTCAAATCCACCTGTACTTTTCCCATGCTCTGCGCATTGAGGACTTCAGTGAGCACTGGACTACAGCCATCCCATGGTCTAAGGCTCAGTCCAAAAATGCTTCTGGCACACCCACCCCAGTACATGCTCTATCAGCCCCTGGCACTATGTACGTTCTCTTTTTCCAGTACTCTTCAAGGCTTCCTCTCTCCACAAACACACACACACATGCATATTCAGTCTGGGTCTCAGCTGATTAGACAAAACTAAAGCTATGGGCATTAAATTCCCTTTCATCCCTGTTTTCATGATATGAAAACAGAAGTTGCCAATATCAGACAAAAACAACAAAAAAAAAGATACTCTGTATAATTCCGGATACTGCCTCTGGCTCTTCACCAAATCTCTAAGGAAAAAGATGCTTTTCACCTAATAGCTCACAGAATGTGCTAACAATAAAACATTAAGTTTGCAGAACAACAGGATGCCTTTTTTTTTCCGAAAAGTCTGTTTTGCCAGGACACTGGTACTGTGTGTGCACGGCTAAACTCCATCTTTTTTATACGATGCATCTTTAACACGCCTAATTCAGTCTTCTGGCATCTGGGTTTTTATGTCATGAGTCTGTTCATACAGCAAACAATAAAGTCACCAACTCTGAAGGGAGAAACTAATGAATGATTTGGCAAGAGACAGGAGCCTCCTTTCATATATATTTTAGCCACCAGTAGAGCAGCACAAAAAAGAGCACACCCCTCCAGTGGATGTGTTTTCTCCCTCGGTCCCCGTAGAAAAGATAACTAATTAAACACACTACAACATGTAAATGAGACTTTTCTTGGTACTTATTTTCAGTGACTAACGGCCTCATTTTTCTCTCGTGCAGGTGACTGCGGTGCTCAGCACCTCCAAACCTCAGTTTTATTTTTTGGAGGTAACCAGACCAGGTGGGAGCAGGACTGTTTTGTCACGTAAGTAGCAAAAGATCAGGTGTCAAATACAAAAGAGAAGAGAACAAAGCGGAACGAGACGGTGTGATTTATGAATGACAAGCATGCAAACTGTTATTACAGAAGTTAAAAGCAATGATGTCTTTTGATGCCGTGTCGTTCCCCAAGGCACAGCCCCCTCGCTGAAGTAGGCTGTTAATCCAGTCAATGAAGAAACTTACCCTGAATTTAATTCTGCTGCCTGAATAATGGTGACTGGTGCCCTGGGGAAACCACCAGGCTGGAAACAAGGCTGGCAGACAAGGCACCGGACAGTTATGTGCCAGAGACCGGCACCCCTCCAGACAAGCGGACAGAGATACCCATGGGCATTTCAAACTGTACAAGATTCTTGTCTTCAGGGTCATATCCATTTTTAAGCTCTCTGGAGAAGACATTTCCAGAGTTGATGTTTGCTTTTGCCTGGCTATTGAGGATGGATATTTACTAGCTATAGTCACAATGGTTCCTGAACAGGTACCTATCTCTATTCAATTAAATCAGGCACGTCCCACCAACTGCTGTTAACAAATGTTTGAATGGCTATGCATATACATTGAAAAAGCCTGGGCATCAGTTTTTCCTTATCATAACAGAAATCATTTAATTGGCCACAATGCTGCCATGAAGCATCGGGTAAGTGTTCCCTCGTGGAGAGGACAGTTATGGAGAACAACAACCTGCAACTGTTTTTTCTTATGTACCAGCCCCCTGGAATAAAGCAGGCACAAAATCCCTATTTCTTTTTTTATTTTTCAACTCAGGAAGGTATTTTTGTTCTATGTTTGCCAAGTGACTAGCAAGAGAGAGCCCCTCTGTAAAGGCGGGAGCACAACGGATGAAATCCTGACTCACAGCGCCTGCGGATGCTGAGAAGCTGGAGCACGCCCAGCGTCAGTTACCTTTCGGTCAGAGTTCTTCAGCGCTCTGAATGCAATGTGTAGAGCAGTGGAGCACAGGGCTCTTGCCAGCTGTGCTGGAGCTGCACATCCAGTGCTCCTAACATGCTGGCAAGCCCTCCACGAGCCTGAGCTGTCCCCGTGACTGGCTGAGGAAGCGCACGATCCAAGGTGGCTGTAATTTAGAGCAGCATACCTTGTAGTGCCTTTTCTGTCATCCTGCTCCCTGGTGAGAGACAGATGTGTTGTCTCTAATTATTCGTTGATTGGTATCGGGAGATACATTAACATAATCGGCACATTTGTTCTAATTAACAGGGGGAACCTGCCACGTGCCACCCAACATGAAAAGCAAGACCATCAGCAAGAACAGAAAACCTGCAGGCACCACCCTGGCTATGCTGAGGAGCTGCGGCCAGAGTCGTGCTGCTGCAGGATGCCTCCTGCAGCAGCCTGAAATAAGGCAGCACATGTAGGGACTAAGACTTGCAAAGCTGGGCCAGGCTTCTGCGTAGACTAAGTGAACACAGGGAACATAAATCACACAAGTGATTACATATGCAGGAAAACCTATTACAGAAGCTAATTGCTGACACAAATTTAGCCATGCCAAGTTACTAGCATTACTAGACACTTAAATATCTTGTCACACTTGCCTACACCTTACTGTTTCAGAATCTGGTAGAGCAATGGCGTATCTGCTCCAAGAGAAACCCAGGAATGGGAAAGAGATACGAGTTCATCTAGATCTTCCCCTCCTGATGATATTAAGTCATTCCTTACACCTCTCACAATCTCAAGAAAGTCAGCAAGGGCGCGAGTCCTGGATCCTAGTCTCCCATTGCCTCCGCCGCACCGACCTGCCCTCAAGTCATGTTCAGAACAGAGAGCACCTGCTGCAGCCAGCGCATCTTCTGTGCTCTAGACACGGGCAAAGCCCTCCAGTGCAATTCTCCAGAAGAAACAAGATGCAAACTGGGAGCAGGGAGAGATTTGCCTCGACAAAAGGCAATTTATGATTCTGGGAGGCACGACCATTACACCCCTGCCTTCCCCATGCCTGGCTGACGTGGCAGCATCACTTTCCACCTGGTGTCCCAGCCGCGCTGGCGTTGTGGCCGGTGGTTCCTGCAGCTGTCTTGCCGCAGTCCCCGCTGAGGTCGCACCGCCTCCAACAGCCACGGGGCAATCACAGCCCCCCTGCTTCACCTGAATTGCAACAGACTCACCCCACACCGTATTGATAGAAAGAGCACACACACGCCTGCCAGTAAAACATTTGTGAAGCTAACTACTGAATTGGCTACAGTACAAGATGCCCAAGTGAGACAGAAAACTTTTAGCAGTTTTCATACAGGCTATTGAGCCAGCAGCTATTTCAGGCACCTTGAGACTTCAGTGCCTCTTTGAAGAATGTTATTTGATTTTTTTTGATTTGGTTTCAAATGTACGCTTTCATCCCAGCAACTGCCTGCTGAAGAGGATGCTGTCCTCCATGTACTACTCGCTGGAAATAAATTTCATACCCATTTAAGGTTAAAAAAAGGATGGTCTCTAAGGAGGCTGAAATTACAGCTATGAGAGACTGCAAAACACATATTGAGAATGAGACAGCAAATGCAAACCACCATGACATTTTGTTCAGTTGTTGCTACCGTGCTTCTGCTGCCAATAAGGGGAATTTGTGTTCCTGCTGTGGAAGCACTTCTTTAATTGCACATACATCCAGCTTCTTGCTCGAGTAGTAACATCTACACAGGGTGTATGTACAGCTGCTGGATGTCTCTGGCCCTGTTACAGCCAACCTTTGTGAACAACAGGGAAGTGAAGCCTCACAGAAGAAGCTTCAAAGGCTAAGGTGGACTGGTAGCAGCAGATGGAGAACTTTACTTCATAGAGCCTCAAATTGAAATACAGAGCACAGCATTATTAACTGAAAACCTCAGTGGCTGCCATGTGGCCATCGGGAGTTGCTGGACTTCCTCTCGCACCTGAGAGAGGCGCTTGAGCTGGAGGTCCCATGGCTCACGTGTGTTGGTTGGCACTTTTGGCACCACGTGTGCATGTGGACTCCCCAGTTCCCGAAGCAACTGGGAGGGATCTGTTTGGAAACAGCTTCATACAAGTTACCAGTGTGCCGTCTGTGGTTCTTTGGTTGGGTGGATAGATGGATCTCACTCTTCACAGCAGAGAGCTTTGCAGGATCATTAAATCCAACAAGGGAACAGGATGTTGGGGGGTGGCTGCAGTCCCCGAGGACAGCCCTTTTCCCATACTCCTTGAAAGCTGCATAGTGCCTGTTGTCCTACAGACAACTCCTTCTACCAGTTTTAAAAGACATACAAGATTTTGTCCAGGTTTTTAGTGACAGAAAAGCATGGAAAGAAGAACATGCAAATTCTTGAGAAAAAAACCAGCAAAACTTGATCCAGTGACTCTTCAGTGACAGCTGATAAGCCTTCTGCAGACGGCATTTTGGAAATACTACTTTTAGAACATGGGAGCACCGTAAATCTTCATGCCTTTTTACAGGAGCTTTATCCTGTACTTTTGGAGAGGGACAGACCTGCATTGCCAGACCCTACCCAATGGCTCTCCAGGGCAAAACAAATGAGCATTCCTCATTCACTTTCTTCTACTTGAATCTTGGGCTTTTTTCCCTAGTGGCCATGACCTGAGCCTACTCTAATTCTCATCATGTCAAACGCTGCCTTAAAATGTGCAGTCCTCATTCATTTCGGGCTGTGCTCCTTCTGCACACAAACCTGCCTCCTCCTCCTCACTCTTCCTCCCGTTGACACCCAGAGGCAGTTCGGCTGTATGTTGCAAGGCAAAGGACAGCGTCGCTTCCCAGCTAATTAGTATTTGTGGCCACAAAGTCCTCTACTCACCTCTCTTAGAGCTCACTTTCCTGCTGGGAACATAAAACACTGCCTCTGCCACACGCACCTGCATGGAAACGCATACACAGGAACTCCCAATTAAGGGATAACTGCTGCAAAACATAAGTGGCTCTCATGAAACAAAGCAAACAGCGGTTGTATTAATAATCAATTAGATGGAGCAGCCACCTGATGCTGCCTCTTTGGAGAAGTCCTCGGCTTCCACCAGCTCTTGCCCATGCAAGAGTAGCGGAACAAAGTCTGTAGCACAACCACCTTGACTCGGCCAAACAGCCCCTTCTGCCTCGTGACTCAGGGATGCTTTTCCCCTTGCTCCAGTTCCTAACTAAAGCCGTGAATGTGGATAAATCTCACATCCAGTTTTAAACCCAACTGGGTCACCGAACTGTACGTTACACCCTGGTCTGCAATTAAACTACTCTGTGAAACACCTCAATTATAATTAAAGAAGCAATTATCCCCCTGTTAAAGGCACCACAAATCATACATTTCAGTGCAAAATTTCGCCTGGATGCTTACAGCAGATTAACCAATCTTACATCTCACTGATGGTTTGATCTATAACCTACTGCAATGAGCTAATACGATGTGACTCGGCGTCTCTAACTATTTTATCATGTGCAATATGATGCTGGCACCTTTCAAAGAAGAAATTAAATGAGCTAAGGGGTTAATTGCTAATAACTCTGCCGTTACTGTTGGAGAGTCACGGAATGGGACCCTTCCTGTCTTCTCAGGTTAGGTCTGAACAAATGCACACACAGGAGAGTGTGGAATTGAAATGAGTATTTCTGTTGACACCAGGGAGCTGCAACTGTCTGATTTCTGATGAGCACCAGCAGCTCCCACTGAGTCTGGTGGGTCAGACTGCTTATCTCACCACCTTATCCTGTTCCTCCCCATTGAGGAAAAGCAGAAGGCAGGGAAGCACAGAGCTAGGGCAGTGCTTTGGTTTTGTGTCCATTCTTTTTCTGTTCCCCCCATCCCCCTGCCCAGCAGGAACATGCGAGTCTGCCCCTTTGTCCCTCAGCTCTGTGTGGAAACCTCAGTGTAACAGCACCTCACCATATGCTGGAAAAGACCAAACTTTTACCTGGGTGTTTTGGAACCTGTAGGTAGGTTCAGCTTGATATTGGCTATAAAACTGGGAGTGGGGAGGCACGGCATGGTGCTGCTGACACCAACACTGGCCAGGGCTGGTGGGCAGGGGTATAGGACAGCAGAGAAGCTAATCTGGTTTTCACAGAGACCAAGCAAACCCTCTGTTCCTTACTTTGGCCCAAGCGAACAAAAAGTACTTTGATTTAACCACAGGCCATGAGACTTGGTGTATTTTAACACCATTTAACACAATTATTTTTTTTTCCTAATTGGATCTTGCACTTTTTTTTCTAGTGGCCATGATCTGAGCCTACTCTAATCCTCGTCATGTCCTAGTGGATCTGAGGGACTTGTAAGTGCTGCCTTAAAAGCTCTGCCTGCCCATCTCTGTCTTTGTCCTTCTTGCCCCCTGTATGCTGCTATGTGCTTCAGCCTTTCAGTAACAGTAAGATCTGCTCTAGCATTGATCCAAAGGAGTTTGACACAGTTAATTGCAATTAAATATGCTGGGAATTAGAAGACTAAATCCCCCAGCTACTGAAAAGAGGACAGAACATATCCCTGAGCATGGCTGTTCCCACCACTTTGCAACACCAGGAAAAAAAAAACCAAACCAAAATGGCAAGAGAGAATAAAATGAAAGAGAAAAAGAAAGGGGAAGATGCTGGGACTCTGGAATCCAGCATGGCATAACACTGGATGTGCATTTTGTAGTTTCACAGCATAAGCTTTTCTTCCTCTGTTTTGGTGTTAACACCAGTGACTGGTGTTAAATCCAGTGGCTACTTCAGAAGCCAGTAAGTAGAAAAAAACCCTAAACCAAAACACAGTGCCCAGAGAGGGAAGAGCCTGAGGTACATGCTCACCACTGCACTTGGAAGTGCTGCTCAGAGCAGCAGCAGCAGGTGCGTTCCCCTACGCTACCTGGAATGCAAGCAGTCTCTCGACAGGATGGAGGACAGCCTCAGCCTGCTGCCTGCCTTCCCAAGTCCTTTCCTGTTCAGTTACCTGTATCATCATATCAGAAACTTCTCTGAACAAATAAACGAAGTCTTAAACAAAGAACTCGTTCATCTCTAAATTAAAATAATCATGTAATCCTTCAACCCACCAAGTTACCTTTCATCATTCCATTTTTTTTAATTTATCTTACCAGCTCCAGCAAGTGGCTGTAATAAAGTGACACATTAAGGTATTCACATTCATTAGTGTTCAGGGCTTTGTTCTTTTAATAGTGTTGGAAAGAATCTACAAAGAGGCTGTATTAGGCCGCTGTCCAATCTGGGTGTTTGATCTCCTGACTTCAAAAGTCAGAAGAGGAAGAAAAACCCAACACTGAGAATGGTTCTTCTGAATGTCAGACGGGAGTGTACAATTTCTGAGCCTGCCAAGTGTTAATTGGTTTCTGCCCTGACCGCGGCACAAGCAGGATTCAGAGCCAGTTAACGTACACTCATGAATCTTGGTTATTGACAGAGTGAGCCAGGATACCAGAAGGCAGGAAAAGGCGCAGTTATTATGAGAGCACCTCACAGAGGATCTGTTCAGAGATCACATCCAGGCATCATGCTAAATCATGCTGTTTGGGTCCCAGCCGCCCGACCACGCAGTTCTGAATTTTCCAAAGGAATAATCGGGCTGGCTGCTGAAATTGCAGAGGTGCTTGTAACACTGCATTCAAACAAACTACCTGTCATCATCAATCTCTGCTTCTAGCAAAGGTAATGAAGTTCCCCAGTACCACCCTTCCCTGCCTGAACAACGTATCCCATTGCAAACCCTCCTGTCATGGCACAACAGCAAGCTGATTTGATGCAGAGAAGCATCAGAAAGGAAAAAAAAACCCAAACTGTTGCTACGTTCCTGAGGAAAAGTCGACTGATTAAGTCTCCATTCGTCAGTTAGGTCTGGCTCAGCAGACCCAAATGCTCTTTACAGTTTGGGGGATCTTAACAGGGAAAGAAAACAGCCTACAGAAAAAAGAACATGGGAAAAATCTTCTATGCTAATTATTCCTTCTGATGTTTGTGGACACGTTTCTGCAATTCTGATTAAATCTAAACTTGGGTTAGATGGGAAGGTAACACTTTAAGCTTCATCTCCTGAGAAATCAGTCGTCAGCGCTGAGTGACAACCACTTTGCTACTTAGCCATGACAGTCTAACTTACCCTAATGCAAATTTGCAACAGCTTCCTCCGTGCGTGGCAGAGGAAAACCAAGGAGAATTCAGATAGAGGAATTACTGTAATTAACAATCAATTTTTCTCTTAACAGCCACAGCAGATTTAGGATTTCAGAGGCCCTCCTGTGACTCAGAGACCCTCCTCCCATGAGCAACGAGTCTGAAGCTGCAGCCACCACTTCAGCCAGCACTTAGGAAAGCTCCTGTTCACAGGGACACCCACTGCTGTTGGTGGGCACAGATTCTGCTGAAGGGCAGGCTACCCCACTCTGGGCTTACTTAAATGACAGCAGGAAAACAAGGTAAGCCCCTGAAGATGGATTACTAGGCAGACACATTCCCTACTTGCCCCCACCTCACGCTGCTTCACCTGGGAGCCTGTAGTGGGCCGTGGTACAGCCTCTTGTGCCAAGCTGGCTGGTGCACCCATGAGCGTGTGCACAGACATGTGAGGGAAATATAATCTGGCAAACTAAAAATTCAAATGTCTTTATACTATTCTTGAAAGGTTCCTCTCAGAACTAAATGTTTAAAACGAAAAAAGAAAGATAGTAGGCTGGTATTAACATGCTCCACCAGCTACGTGTCCTTTGGATGCCAGATGTAACTGTGGTGTTTGAAAGAGAAGAAAAACTGAAACCAAACCACCTGCAGCTCTGCCCAGAAAGCACCGTAAGCCAAAGCCATTAATCAGTTCCTGATCACTCTTGTCTACAAGCAGCGGTCAGTCAGCTCTCCATTACCACCCATCATCACACCGTGTCCTAACTCACTGCACCATTAGCCACCGATCAGGCCTCAGTTAGGATCTCCAAGGGTCAGGACACTGGTGGTGCTGCTCACCTCAGCTACTGGGATGCCTTCGGGGGGACGGCACTGAAGCAGGACCTCTTGCTCCAATGACACTTCTTTCCCCAAGGGCTCCTGTTCAAAAGTTTTCCGGAGATCTGGGAAGGGAGAAGGAGAAGGAGAAGAAAAAGAATTAGTAGTATTAAGAGCTGGTCATTTAAATTACATTTGATTGCCATACTGCATAAATGCAAGAGATGTTTCTAAACAGAGAAAATAGCATTTCTGCTCCCTGGAAAATGAAGCACTTAAAAAAGACTGGGACATATCACAGAATTGCTATAGTTAGAAAAGACCTTTAAGATCATCAAGTCCAACTGTTATCTAACGCTACCAGGGCTACTACTACACCATCTCCTTAAGCACCATATCTAGATGGCTTTTAAATACATCCAGGGATGGTGATTCAACCACTTCCCTGAGCAGCCTGTTCCACTCTTTGATAACCCTTTCGGTGCACATGTTTTTCCACATGTCCAACCTAAACCTCCCCTGGCACAAACTTGCTGCCATTTCCTCTTGTTCTATCAGTTGTGACTTATGAGAAGAGACCACCACTGCCCTCTCTACAACCCTCACCACTTGCATTCACCACCACTCTCTGTTCCCTCTCTGCTGTATTATATTCCCAGCACACATCTGGGAAGCTGAAGCCCCCCACAACTGGCTCAGGCTCCTCACATCTCTTGTGGGCTTGACAGGTACCCCGGGCACACTGCATGCCAGGCACACATACCTGCACAGTACAGACAATTATCATAGATGTATCGTGCTCTTTTATCAGGGCTGAGGATAAATGAGAAAGTTACCACGCTGCTGATAGAAGCATATAAGGACAGTAATAAATAGTGTATTAATAACAGCTTTCAGGTGTTCAGGTACAGAGGGGTGAAGACAGTAAAGGCAGATTAGATAGATAGTAATCTGAGGCTTTTTCCTTGACATGTTGATGTACTGTCCTCCTACCTTCCTGAAACATTAACAGAGCTCTGAAGTTCTCCATGGCCTCACATGCACCCACTATTTGCTTTTTCAGTTCCTCAGTTGTTTTATCTCTTATTATGTTGAATCATTTTGAAAGCTATATCTCCCATT
>JAAGNO010011061.1:22101-41543 GCA_033439905.1 Ceryle rudis | reverse complement strand
CCCTGTGAGACCTCAGCTCCCCCAGCCACCCCCTGCCCACGGAGCCTCGCTGAGTGTGAAGCTTTAAGCAGCACCACTGAATTTGGGCAGGTCAATGATCCATAAGCTAAAAATACAGTAAGTAGAGGCCCTGACATAATAGGCGGTAATGTTCTCAAAGGAGTCATTAGATACTACTGAGTAAATGATACTGATTTGGGGGGTGTGTGGAAAAAGGATGGAATTGTGTATTTACAAGACTGGGAGCTTTTATATCCTGTTCTGTTGGCTCCCTCCCAATGTGTTCACAGCTCTATCCCACCAGAACTACCCACCACCTCCCGCCGAAGCCATGCCACCCACAAACAGCTGCAGATGGCGGCTGCGCAGGGCAGGTTTTACCTAACCCACCATAAGGTTCACTGGTTGTAACAGACGAGTTAACAAGGTGCTCTTTTAAGTGATGAAGAAGTGGAGGGTCTGGACAAACAACTTCATCACCTGCTCTAACTATCACAAAGCACCCTGCTAGGACAGCACTGGATTTCGAAACGACTGCTTTTTTTTCTTGCTATGATTTCTCTGGGTAACAATGATGTCCTTCTAATAGTTCAGTCTTCAGCTTTCTTTGCCATTTAACAATTACAGTCATCATGGCAACTTCACACTGTTGACCAGGAGCGGGTGAGCTTGTTAATGTACCGAGGGACTTCGGGTCTTTCCCAAGCAGAGCATTTTCAATAACATTTTTCTATTTTTCAAAGTGTCCTGTAAGTTACAATTGCTTGCAAGCAAGGATAGAAGGGATACATTTTCCCAGAGAATAGTAAAAGAAGAATAAAAGACATCCTATTAAAAAAAAAAAAAAAAAAGAAGCTTCGACAATCTTCAGAAAATATGCCTGAAAAAGCAAAACAAGAAAACATTTGATCCATTCTGGGTCAGGACCTCCTTGTCTGTGAAGAGGCAGTGTGAATTATTAAAGCCTCGGGTCGGCAGCAGCCCTGTTAATGCAACGTTGAGAGCGAGCCTGCTCTACCCTCACCTTCAGCAGGGACAGACAGAAGAGAAAGGCAGCTCCACTTGCTTTCCATTATTATTTTGGTAAGGTAGAATAATCCCGCTGGTCTGTGTTAGCAATACTCTTCCTCCCCTCACACAGGTAATATTGCTGTCACAGCTCATCTCCCCTGGAGCGGAGCGAGTCCTGGTGGACAGTGATGCTGAAGGGTCCATCTTGTTATTTTCTCCATCAACCTCATGTATTTCTCCCAGCTGCAGGTGGGCATGTCACTGCCAGATTCAGGGGGTGGCCTGCACCCCATTAGGAATTTTCCCCCTCCTCTAACTTCCCTTCAAGGCTGCTGTCATTAAAAGAAACTAAGGAGAATTAAAATTCTGGTCTGCCACCTTGAGCCAGATTCTCTTTTCTTTACTAATGCACAGTCTTAGTAAATTCAGAGCGGGCTCCTGTGGCACATATCGCAGCACATTTACGGCATACTTACGATGAGACTTTCCTCCAAGACTCCTGAAATACCCCTGCACAATCCTCTCTGGTAAGGACAGATGGCTGCATTCAGCGTTGCATGGAAATGAGAGAATTTCCACAAGCATAAAACTGAAATAGTGTAATGGGAAATCAGAATCTCAGTGTACACCATGTTGTTAGCTTTATTCCTCAATCGCTATGCTTTTTGGGGAGAGGGGCATTAGATCTTAATTTTAATGTACTTCTAAATGACTTCCTTTTATGTTTAATGCATTTTTAGCTTATAAACCACTCTGAAGTTTCTTTTTCACCCGCTAAAGCTAACAGTTTCTACACGAACTCATGGCACTTTCCCACTCCCTTTTCTACCTGTCAACTTCTAAGAAAGACCAAAGAATAACCCTATTCTTTTTTTTTAAATCAAATATCTTTCCTCTTCTTGCTGTTCTGGGTTTTACTGTGATGGGTGAGTGAGGTAAAACTTTAAGGATATCTTTATCATTTCTAAGAAATGTGGTAAGAGGCAGACCAGATGCCTTCAAGGCAGCGCTAATGCAAGGGTGACTAATGAACGAGCATGAAAAATGGACACTCGTCAGCCAGGAATTGGATGTAAACCAGAAACGAACAGAATAATGCAGCATTACTGTCAGGGAAGGATGGATTTCTACCCTTGGTAGACTTTAAAGACCCTGTGCTCCTTCTAGTAACTCCAAAGTCAACTTTCCTTCTCCAACAAACAATTCAAAAATTGAGCAAGCTTTAAGAGCACAAACAGAAATGAGACATTATTTTCTTTCCAACTTTCATATTAACTGTGACCACCAAGAGAAATACATTTGGTGAGAGCTTTCAGAGAAATAAGGTTTTAAGAAGGGGAAAAGACCTTCACAAGAGGTACATACTTCCATACAGAAGACAGCTTGTTTTATATGGGTAAGTATATAAGTATATGTAAGTATATAAGCATCCATATAAAACCAAACATGCCATAAGCAAAAAATGCAATGAAAACATTAGGAAAAAAAGGAATAGGGCTTGGTATTATTTTAACCATTATTAGAGGATCCATAGGTAGTCGGTCTCTCCAAGTCTACCTCCTACCATCGAGAGTGCTTTCAAGAGGCAAGGTTCAATCCTGTTTTAATTTTACCAAGCCTAATAATAAACACCAAAACAGAAAAATAATTGTGGAAAAAGAGTGGAAAAATGCCACTGATGTGCTACAAAATGAAAGAGGATCCATATGCTTGTGAAAAAACATCTCACTGCTTTTCTTCCCAAAGCTGGATGACTGACATTGAGCTACTGGAACATGACTATTGTAAAACTGGTCTGCTCCTCTTCCATCACTTTCCACAATGTGGGTGGAATTCAGAGATGCTTTTTCTGCAAACAAGGCATTAGAGACTGAATTGCAATTCTAAATGTAAGAAACCCTGTGCTATCAGACATACTTTGGCCTGTCTTTTCTGTTCACAGCTGAGTCTACGACCTTTGTGCAGGGATCAATCACACTGGTGGGTAAGTAATGGAAAGGTTAGGTACAAAAAACTCCTTCTTTTCATTTGTGCCCTTGTGTGATTTCCGCTCTCTGTTGTTAATTAGATCAAACCGGATTTCCACTGAGACAGTCACAGGGGTGTCATCAGTCTGTAACCCAGGGGATCCCTCTGAGACCTCCAGCACTGCTCTTTGTAAGTGTGGTGCTGAGTCCCCTGCTGCATCAGCCACAGGCTGGTGCTGATCAAAGCTGCCTGCCCTCTTTCAGTCGCTGCTGCTCGTGGGGTGAGACAGGGCTGCACTCTCAGCTGGCCCAGGCACTGGTGGCTGGTGCTGAGGACAGAGGAAATAAGTCAACAGCTAGAATCCCCATCTCTTTAGGCTCAATACACAACTCTGGAGGAGCTGTTCCACATCTGGCCAGCCCTATGGACAGATGCTGCAGCCCCATGAGGCTGACCTTCTCAGCCTTGAGAGGAACACAAAGGACAGTGGAGCTTTCCCCTCTCCCAAGATACCTGCTAGCCCACGGCTTGGGTTGAGCTTGTCCAGAGCCCTCCAGCAGCTGATGGAACAAAGCCTCAGGCTGCCATCCCACGCAGCTAAGAAGCAGCATCAGCTTTCAGAGCTGAGCAGCTGATGGGGACTGAAGCAGGCTTCTTGGGAGTGCACATGGTTTGGGGATGCAGGCTGCTACAGCTGTTGACCTGAGGTACAGAATGAGGTGAGGAACATCATTCGCTTGCCAGTCTACAATCTGCAAGATGCTTTGCCTGAGCCCAGGGCCTTCTCTCCTCTTTTATTCCCTACATATTCACAGCCCAAGCAAATCTGAGGTGCACCCTCATTCTGCCAATGGCATCTTCGGCCGGCTGGGGATAGTGCTGCACCCTGACGCCTCCCTGGAGACTCACTGCCTGCACCTCTGCAGGGAAAAGACATTTTTTTTCCCCTCCTCTCTTTAGCTGTAAGCTAGTTCAGCTAGGAGCTAGTAAGACAAAACACTCTTTTGCAACACAGCTTCCATGTGGGCCATGCCTATAATGAAGAATGACCCACTCAACACATTTGGTATTGATACAACTGTAAAAAATACAAGCAAGCAAACTTTAACAAGAATTCACTGAGCAGATGGGCTCCCAGGTGTACATCAGTCACACTGTTCACCTCCTCTTATAATTTTGTCTGATAGCTCAATATTTCTTGGTTTTCTTTGTAAGCTTAACCTGCAAACTGACTTACAAACTTAATTCTATTCTCTATTTTATTTGTGTTTGAAGATGGAAACCAGTGCTCTTTCTTTTCAAATAAATCTAAATGTAAAGTTCAAATGACCTAACCTCAACAGGTGCCTTCTACATGACAGATATAATAAAGATACTAAAGACAGACATTGGAAACATCAGGTGTACACCGCATTTCATAAGTAGAATTAAATTTATAACACACTGAAACAGAAAATAATTTGTATAAATGTGTTATTTTGTTGTTGCTGCTCTTCTGATGTACTAATCTGACTCAGACAGCTGTCTGGTAACTACCAAAATATACATAAAATTTTATTAACTTCCTGACTGCGTCTCTGTTTCACCATCAGACACTAAGCAGACTCTACTGAAAGATAATAATTTCTTAGGCATGACAGTCTAGGTAGGATATTCTCAAGGCTCTTACTGAGGGATTAAACTCATAGAAATTGAGTAAAGTGGTTTCCTTTTTTTTTCTTTTCTTTTTTTTAGCAACGCTAACAGAGAAGACAAGTCCGTCTTAATTTACAAAGCCTTAGCTCTTTATTACAAAGCAATGCAATTTGTATTTATTACTCTTTTAACTGCGTCCTGAAGTCGGGGAGTTGTCCACGCCTGTTACCTCGGGAAGTGGTACAGACACATGCCTGGCAGGAGCAGAAGCAGAGTGGTGGTGTCAAACGTGTTAAGTGCTCAGCTAACTCCCCCGCTGCCCTTTCTGTGATCTGCTGTTCTCTCTTCAGTAATCTCAGCTCAAGACCACGTGCCTCAGATATCCCTTTATTAACTACAAGCAGCAGATATCGATTAGTAGCAACTTAAATGGTACACAGGGAAGGAATTAAGCTGCTATCTCTGCTAACTCTCATACACACTTATCAACGTGCACAAAACACATTTTGGGGTTATTTTTTAATACTGCATATCCTGGGCATATGTGCCTATTAAAAATTCCAAGTGAGGTCCTTCCCAGCTCTCTCTCCTTATCTCAACACCCACCCAAGTTTGCATCTATTGCAATGTGCTCCGGTGTTTTGGTGGCTACAGGAACACGTCCTCGCAGCACTGCTTGGATGAGGTGTGTGAAGAGAGGGAAGAAAGGCACTGCAGCAACATAATGTGGAGCTTGGACCCCAGCACTAAAAGGTGAGATGATAGAGTGTCAGTAAAGAATCTGTGACTTACTTTTTCTCATCTCTGTTTCTTTGTATGACTGCATACTCCTTGTAAGCAGAGAGAAACCATTGAGTGAAGTAGTCTACGTTTCTGTACTGCATTTATCTTATCATGTAACAGTATCTGACCCGCCTGAAATAATGTCTGGGGGAAAAAAGGCTTTTTGATAGGTACATAGCAAACCAGTACCAAATTATACAAAAGATTAACCAGCACAGTTCCTTACTACATCAGGTAGTAATCTTCTTTCTTAAAGATTTTTTTTTTTGATTCCAATTTTAAGATAATGAATAAAGGAAAACAAGAGACTATCCACATTCATTATCTCAAAAAAGACTGACTAACAGAACTTACAGAGAAAGCTGCTATTTCTAATAGGTTTTCAACAAATCCAAAAACCTGGCAGCAGATTGAGGGTTTATATTCTTACCATGTTTTCCCAAGGACAGCATGGGTTAACATCGTGAAGTCAGAGAGGCTACAGCAACACCAAACTGGAGCAAATGAAAAGTGAGGTTGCTCTATGCACATAGGCTCAAAGCAATTTGTCTTAGCCACTCCTTTATTATCTGATCTAAAAATTAGGTCAAATCCTGCAGCTATTGTTTAGTCTTTATCGGATGTATTTTCCAGTGGGTTTAACTCTACACTCAGCTACACAGGCTCAGATCTCATTCATCCTTTTAACAGGAATTTTGCCCTGTTAAGTTTTATCTATTCAACGACATCAGTCTTGTTACATAAAATTCACATTAAAACTTTATATTTGGCTTGGGGTTTTTTTTTCAGCCAAAGGGATAGCTACCCAACCTTCCTCTCCCTCCCTCCCTCCCTCCCTCCCCAAAGTAACATTTTTTTTTTTTAATTTGAGCAGAAAAACTGTATCAAAACATATTAGTGACTCCTAGTGCTCCTGACAGGATGTGCCTAGAATAAATAAGAAATGTGTGAATAAATAGGAAATGTGTTTTAGCACTTTCCATAGCCCAATATCTCATAAAATTTATTATATCTTTCCAGCTCCACCAAGATATACATTAGGTGTCCCTACTTTGTTGGCTGCTGAGATATCTAGAATGGCAAAGTGAAAATTAAATCCCAACAAATCTGCGAGTTTAAGAGGATGAAATTCTCAGCTCTGTTCTCATGGGAAGACCAACACCTCAGGAAAATTAATTCCATGAAATAGGGAAAAAAAAAAAAAAATCTCCTTTTCAGAAACAGCCTGCACAGAAGGGAGTGATCTCTCAACATACTCATGGAGTGCAACGGCGAGAAGCCGTTAAATGCCCTGAACACTTAGAGAGGCCAGGATGTTGGCTTTAGGCTCAGACTCTTTTCCTGTTTATATTGCTAGCGTGGACAGCCATTGAAAACCAGCAGCATCTTCACTCCATATTTATAGATTCCTCCCTTCCTGAATAACTGAAGCTCTTGGCCGGAGCGACGTTACAATTGATTTTCACAGAGAACTCCCATTGACTAGGTTGTTATGTACCTTCTGACACACGCCTGACCCTGCATTAGACAAATACAAGCCTCTTTTCCAAGATGCACATTTTTCACACTTTCAAATTACTTTTCAGTTAATTCTATTACACGCTCAGTGAACAGAGATGTCGCATGCTATTTTTTGTTTGTTTGTTTGTTTTAATGGAGTGCAGCTCCAGCCCTTGAAAGGACATAGTAATTCCTGAATAAGGCCAGTGGGAATAAGGGAGAAAAGACAGAGAGAGGAGAGGGAGAAATGAAGGAGGAGAAGGAGGAAGGATGGTGATGAAGACAGGAAGAGGGAGAAGGAGAGAAGCTTTTCTTAATGTGCTCTAAGTGGCTTGTTATGCCACTGTTCTACCTGTCGAGAGGAAATCAGCACCTTCAGGTATTAAGATAAATAATAATGTAACAAGCTGAGCGCATTATATGCTCCGTTTACCCCTTGCCTTTGCCAAAGGTGCTCACTTTCCGTACCAATTAGAAGTGAAGACTGCAATGGTGACAAGCACACAACGATAGATGCAGACGGGGCTGGAGAGGTGGACTCTTCCATCCCTCTTAAATTTTGGACATCCTTGATTTTCTGGAATAATAAATACTGCACGGACCATACCTTGCATCCCGGTCTCATGGCACATCACGTAACCATCAGAAGACTTACCAGAGGTGCTTAAAGTTTATTAGGAAACAACTATTCAGATCCAGCCCTCGGAAGTCAAGGAGGTGAATACAGATGAGTACTGGTATATCTGAGTACACCGTTTAAAACAGTGATCTTGTAGAGTAAATGACATCACAAAGTAAGGCATATACCCCACATCCTATGTCTGAGTTCCTAAAAAATACAGTCCCGAGTCACCTGAGAAATTTATAGGAATTTCTGAAATTGGAAATGCAGAGAATGTGCTTTTGCTGCTGTTTGGAAACCCACAGTTTGAAAGCTCAACACTTCAACCCTTAATCCCAAGGAGTCCCAAGTGATTTGCCTGAATCACGGATGCCCAAGAGCCCCGAATTCAGGAACAAGAGGTTAAAATTCAAAAATACAAAGCCACATTTGAGTTACAGGCACATAAAACTTCATGGAATTTATTTAATTAGACTGTTCTAAAAAAACCCACCAAGACTAGAGAAATCATTGACCTGATTGTTCCTCTCTCTCCAAAATACAGTAAGAAAAAGAAGCAAACTCTATATTATGAGTGCCTTCAGTAGAAATTCGGACACCTGGGAAATGTCAGTTGATATGAAATAACTTGCATACACATACAGTGATTATGTGTCATACAGAAATTAAGTGCCTAGGTATGGCAGGACACAAAAGTTACTTAACCATCCACTGAAATACACTCGGACTTCTAAACCGTGTTAATTTAATGGTCATCTGTCAAGGGCTAACCGGCAGGACACGAAAACCTACCTCATGAGTTAACTTAGGAGTCATAATCTAAAAAACCTGTCCAAACATTGCTAAGCCTCTCTGAAGTGCTGACTGCTGAGAAGAAAATAAAATGAAATTGCTCTCTTTTGTTCCAGCACAGAAAATCCGTAAAGTCTTGGAGAGTTTCGTGCCATGGGAAAGCACTATGCACACATGTAATGACGTTTCTAATTTTGCAGGAAGACTGTCTGTACAATAATATTAACTCCCCTTAACCCCGGGGAAATTCTTCTGTGAGGTTAGTCCCGTACTCAAAAGTACAGGTTCTCCATTTCCAGCCACTTACTTGGGCTAAAAGCATTGACAAAGGGGTATTTAAATTGAACCTCCGAGATTCGAGATTCGTATCTGGATGTTTACACAGAAAGTAACTCCTCTTTGAGGATTTAACCACATAATAGTTTCTCAAGAACAAAAGGAGAATCGAGCTCTAAATGGAGAGTTTTAAATGACAGAGAGTCCTTCTTCTAACACGTCTGTGAAAAGCTTTATTTGGCTGGAAGAATTCTTTTCTCTCATTATAAATTGTTAGGCACGGTGCAGAAAATATGCTGCAAACCCAGCTTCTAATGACCTTTTCTCACAAAATGTGTTCTTGCTGAGGTAAAAACAGCGGAAGAGATACAATTCCAGATGATGTATTTTGTTCCTGTTACACAAAACAGGATTTCATCATGTGAAAGAGGAACGGGAGTCCCCAGCGTGACTACTCTATTACAAAGAAAAGCACCTCTTTGAAAATTAATGAACATTAAATATTTGTACAGTCAGATGAAGATCTGTTTTCAGGGAACTGGTTGCCCTGTGTTCTTGGGGTCTAAGCTGGGAATGGTTCAAAATAAATACTGAAGTTAGCGGCCATGAATAACAATGATGAAATATTAGGGTTGAGATGACCACTTTCAAACTCGTATTACCAACCTGATCACACAATAAGCTAAACACACACTTTTTCCTTTGTTAAGGAACAGCAGCTTTATTATATGATTGCAGAGAGATGTATTTTCAGCTTTGCAGAAAAGGAACTGGGGGTTCTGGTGGACACCAAGCTGACCACGAGTCACCAATGTGCCCTTGGGGCAAGTAAGGCTGATGGAATCCTGGGCTGCATTAGAGAAGACGTACTGCCAGCAGGTTGAGAGAGCTGATCCTTTCCCTCAGCTCAGCACTGGTGAGACCATACCTGGAGTCTTGGGACCAGTTCTGGGCTCCCCAGTACAAGAGAGACCTGGACATACTGGAGAGAGTCCAACAAAGGGCCACAAAGATGACTGGTGTCATCTGTCTCTCCTACAAGAGAAGGCTGAGAGAGCTGGGTCTGTTCAGCCCAGAAAAGAGAAGGCTCAGGCAGAACTCATCCAGAGGTCCCTTCCAGTCTCAACCATTCTGTCATTCTGTGAAAGGAGCAACTGCCACCTCACTGCATAGCTTGCTTTGGTAACATTCCTACTCGTTAGCTTCAGACACTTCTTTCCAGACATGTAACTGCTGTACTGCTTTTGGTGCTTTCCCCACAGATAAGGGGGAAGGATGACATTTTCCTCTTAAGAACAAAAGAAACTGAAATTCTTACGAGTGCTTCTGAAGGACTTAGTATCATAGAATCATAGAATGGTGGGGGTTGGAAGCGACCTCTGGAGACCACCGAGCCCAACCCCCCTGCCAGAGAAGGGTCACCCAGGAATAGATCCAAGCGGGCCTTGAAAGTCTCCAGAGGAGACTCCACAACCTCCCTGGGCAGCCTGTTCCAGGCTCTGTCACTCTCACAGTGGAGAAGTTTTTCCCCATGTTGAGGTGGAACTCCCTGTGTTTCAGCTTGTGACCATCACCTCTCATCTTTACTTTTAGTGTGCATCAGTAACTGCAGACAATACGAAGCCTAACTGCTCAGGAAAAAACCTTTCTCCAAAACAGCTGAGACTTCACTTTTCCTCCCCCAAACACCTCCAAGTCAACACAGAGAGCAGAGACACTTACACGCAATGCGGACATAGGCTTTCCGGCTCTTGGTGGTGCCTGCAGAGCTCCAGGCAACGCACTGGCACCAGTAATCTTCGGGTCCGAAGAGCTCCTCAACTTGCTGGCGGGAAATCTCAATGCTGACCTCTCGGACAATCAGACCTGTCAGGGCACAAGTGATGCTGGTCAATATTAAGCTTGCAGATAGAGAGAGAAAAGCGTGGGTAGAGAAGTCTGCTTGCAAAGTTGTCGTGAGACCTTACAGCTCTCTACCAATATCTACTCGGCAACACGTTGGTGATGAGGATGTGAGGACAAAAGCAAGTCACTTTATCTGCATAATAAGACAAGGGGGTGAATAAAAACCTGAGTTTTTGACTTTTATCACACACTGCATGTGTTAGATGAATAAGAGGAAAAGCATCTCAGCTGACACAAACTATACATGTCCACAGGACGACTTATAAGCGACGATGCAGCCCAGTTTTATTTTCCTATGAATATCATAAAACCACTGAGTCATTCCATTCATATGACTCCCTTAGCCCTCCTGTATTTCATCTCCTTTTGCTAGACAGAGAGAAGTCCTGTTCACTCCGACACTGAACTGCCCAGGACAATGGGTTTTACCACTGCAGAAGACATCCCGATACCCTGCAACGATGGGCACACATGCTGTAGGTGGGGGACTATTACTGTCACATATACTGCAGATGCAGTGGTATTTTTTCAGTTGATTTTACAATATAGTGCAATACATTTCAGTGCCTGACAGTCTCCCTGGCCCTGCCCTCCACAAACGCATCTCAGCGCCCTCCCCAACCCCACAGTTGCACCAGTGATGCTGGTCACCCACTTGTTGTCCTTCCCAGCAGACTGATATTTGCCCACAGTCCCCATACAGTGCTCTCTGCTGGGAAGCTGTTTTGCTTCTTCTAAGTGTAAGGAAATATTGTGGTGTCCCCGGCACCACTACAAGGATCATTGGTCACGTGTTAATCCTCTGACGACAACCACAGTGTTCCATGTTGACACAAGTGTTCCGTGCTGACACAACCCCTTTCTCTGCCTCAGAATGCCTGGTCAAAATGCTCTTAATTCCAGCCAAGATACTGGGCAGGGGTGGGGGAGGGTGTTTAGACCTCTTGTCAGCATATTCAGTCTTTGTTGCTGATGTCAAAGTAGCAATAATCTGCTAATGTGTGTCTGCTTGTAGAAAACACCATGGCCATTTCAGAAATGCACTCTTGCAAAGCACCTTGAATGTAAAAATTCACATACAAATACTTTGTGCAGTGGGACTGGTTTGCTTTTTCCTTCCAGAATTGCCAGGAAATTCAACTGAAAGATGCCTGGATCACAGCATGCATAGTTTGTCCCCATCACCAAACACCAAAGGGCAGGTCCTTCTGCTGAGCACAGACTTGAGCCCACGGAGGCCAGCTACCCTCAGCCTCGGGCCACACGGCTCACAAGGTGATATTCATAATGTGAATGTTCCCAGTTGTACAGCACGGTGGGTTCCTCTAGCAATGGAAACCAGGCCAGCCCTTTGATTTGCTTCCAGCCTCACAGAGGCTCCATTCAGGGAGCCAACGATTAATTTCTGTTGGTACACAGTTGTGCACTGTCACTGAGGCTGCATGCTGTTCGCATCCAAAACTTGGCTAAAAACTTCACAGCAGAAAGGAATTCATGCATGTAATGCCACAGACTGCTCTGGTGGGAATGCCTTCTAATGAGATGCATTTTCCTGCTAAAGATTATCCCAGACTAACTCCCTTTTTATTTCATTATCCTTGACATCTCTAGCCATTGAATAATTAGCTACTTTGGAGGAAATACTTAATAGCTTTCCTCCTTGAAATGAAATACTCAAAGTACATCAACTCTACTCCAAAGAATGCAAATCAAAGGGGTGCACGGGCATTTGATATGCAGTGAACGCTGTGTTATAAACTTGTTCTGCTTTGATGAGCTAATTTGGCTCCAAAAGGGGTCTGAGGGATAGCTTCTGTCCTGTTGAGAGGAGCATGAAGAGGGTGGGGAGGGAGCATGTACATTACATGCAAAAGGATGGCTATGTTTTCCCAGTGCAACTGCTGCTACCTGAAAGATTTCTTCATTTCATTCCCAGTTTTTACAGCATTAGCCCAGGAAGCCTTTGAAGGTTACAATATTATGTTTTTATAATAAGGCTGATTATGACAGAGCTTCATGGAGCAGTGAACTTTTGTTACCCAAGGGCTAAAGGAAGCAGGCCTATAATGACAGTACTGATTAATAATGACTACAAAATAGTCTTAACATTCAGGACACAAATACAGTCTTCTGATAGTCTGCTGAAGATACAAAGCCACACGATAAACAGCTCCCACTGAAGACACCAGCAGAAGTTTTTTATCTCTGACTTCCTGAGATGCTTTCTAATTCAAAACAACAAGCTACTCCAGGTAATGTCTTTTTGGGATAACCGTGAAGTACTGACAGAATTCAGGTTATTCAAAGTAATCTGGCCTTTGATCTCTGAGTATTATCAACAGTTGTGCCATGACCAAAGAAAAGCACATCATCTTTACATACCAAAGAGAAGCCACCTACTTCCGCTTACAAGCAGAAAATATCCTCCCGTCTTTGTCTCTGAGGCAAACTGGTTTTCCTAGGGTTCAAAACTATCAAACCAGTTGGTGACCTCAGCCATAACATCATCTGGGATGTATAGCCAGAACTAGAAGCTGATTCAACCACTCCTTCCCAGCATCGCCCGCTGTCTCCCCACTGCACAAAGAGCCACAATGACTTAGGAGAAACCTCTCACCAGCTGAAACACACCCAGCCTCCTCTGCACCAGCATCTCCTCTACCTTACCTTCCTTATTAGAAAGATAGCAATTTTTTTCAGTCTAGTTCCTCACACAGCTAAGCTCTACAGGAAGTGAAGATACTGCAGCATAAATGTTTTCTTGCAAGACCTGAGCCAGCTACAGATTTCCCGAATTAATACAATTGCATAGATGGTGGCACGGTCCACAAGAGTCAGGATCTTCCTATTTTAAAGCAATGCAGGAACAAGCACAGCTGAAGGGAGATAACAGAAATGTGAGCAGCTAGAATGCCTGACATTCTGATGCGTATAAATCCATAAAAAGCATCTATACAGTATTTCTAACCTGTCCTCTCCCTGTGATGAATCGCTAGAATATGACAGGGAAAAGCATTTGCTTGCACTGTCCAAACCTGATTTGCATTCAACAAAGCGAGAACTGTTTCTGTAGCCTCTTGCAGCCCATCTGGATCTTGGGTATGAAGACAGATATGTGAAGATATTGGGTCTAATTATCACTTCACTATTTCTGGCAACAAGAATATCGTGAAGAGAGGAGCTTTAAAAAGAAAATGCAGAAAATTGAAGTAATTTAAAGCAATTCTCCAAAATAAAGGGTAATTGTGTCTTACAATTGTTCACTGAAAAAACCACAGATCATTAAAAATGCATCCCCAGGTTGCTGGGGTCTTTCTGCACAAGCATGTATTTTCTGATCTCGATGAGTAACTGCAGCATTCCCACGAGAGAAGCAATGTAAGAAGTTTTACAACTTGAATATGAGGAAGTAAAAATAAAAAAATCTCCGGAAAAAGAAACAAAAACCCAACCCAAACCCAAAAACATTTGCTGTCCTCCCTGTGTCCTGAATACAGATCTGGATCTGCTGGCTTATAAAAAATATCCCAGAGGTTGCTCAAGGCTGGGGCTATTTGCTTACACAGACCAGTCAGATTTAATACACTTACCTGCACCTGCCACCAGAAAAAGACATGGCCTTGCTGGAATTCCTCTAAAGAGAGGTCCAAAACCCCATAGCTGTTAGAGGACTAAATCAACTGGTCTAAGATATCCTTTTGCCCCTTCTAGTTTTCCGTCCAGCTGAGGTGGGAGGACAGCTTACAAGAAGGCTCGGGGTGCTTGGCACAATCAGCCTGCAACTACACCCCTGTCCCATCATGAACTAAACTGGTTCTCCATAAATGGCAGGTTTTGCGTATACAATACGCACCGCGTATACAATTAGTCATTTCAATAAAATAAATGTATCTCTGGGACTAATACAACTTGGGCTCTGAAAAGGAGTAGGAAGGAACCGAAACTGTACTTATTTCTATGTTTGCACATTAATGAGGGATTAATGGGTGGAGAGAGGCAGAGGGAGGCTTGCTCCGTCTGCCTCCTGCTAATGTGTGCAGCCCAATAAGCTCAGGGGAGAGGCACTGGCTGATGGTATATATCAAAATAAAATTATTACCCCTCCTGGAGCAAAAGGAAGCGTGAAGAGGGAATTGTGCCTTATATGCATGGTCTTTTAGTATAAGCTGTATCCTAGAAACACAATCAAGCAAAAGACACACTTCATTCACACGGTCCCCAGGCACTTCACTTAGGTGGCTATACAAATTGTGAGGTAGATTATCTGGTCTTCAGAGGCAGAAATGTTATCTTTCTTAATGTATGCAAATGTAATGTAATTGTATGATATTATGGTAGATTATTAGCAACTGCAATAATAACTCATGAGCTCCATATTGCACCCGCCAAAGTAATTGGCAAATTTCCCAATGATTTTAATAGGAGCAGATTTGCCAATCAGACTCGTTTCTTTCTAGAGGGAAACAAAAAAAAATGTCTTCTAAGGTTCCGCAACCAAACAGAACTGCTCAGGACAAGAAATGATCACTGTAGCTGTCTGAAAACAGAAGATAATTATCAAATAATCAAATGTAATTATCTAGCCTGGAGTCAATCCAGGTCACAGTATCTACACCTCACTGGGCATCATTCTGCCAATAAATCATTCTGATGCATTTTGGCTGCTGTAAGCGTTCGGCAGTTGATATTAATACCCCACATGTGTGAAAACATTCCTCGGGACTTAGACAGAGCAATTTTTGTGGAAGCATTATATTGGCATGTGTCTGACCCTCTGGCACAACACTAAACAGGAGCTGTTTAGTTGGAAGACTAAACTGCACTTGCAAACTCTAAGAAACCACACGGATAATTTCTTTATTTTCTCTGTAAGTAGAAGTTTAAACAGTTTCTGTGTTTTTGTGCTTTCCTTTACCCAAAAGGTATTTCATTAATTAGTAATCACATACTCTACAGAACGCATTTCTCAAGGAGATGGAACTTTATGACCTACTGGCCTGGAAAAAGACATTACTGTAATACACACATACAGACAGCAGGGTTATTGCAGACACTATAAGAAGGTATGGAAATAAAGCCCATTTTCATGCAGGTAACTTGCAACCCTTTACAAGTTCCAAATTCCTGAAATCAGTACTCAGAGCACTCTCCTAAATCTGATTTCTTAAAAGAAATAGATAGTTGCCAATGTTCTGGTTTCGAGTGAAATAATTTGCTTCCTAGTAGCTGGTACAGTGCTGTGTTTTGGATTTGGTTTGAGAATAATGTTGGTAACACACTGATCTTTTTAGTTATTGCTAAGTAACATTTATGCTAAATCAAGGACTTTGCAGCTTCTCATGCCCTGCCAGCAAGAAGGCTGGAGGGGCACAAGAAGCTGGGAGGGGACACAGCCAGGACAGCTGACCCCAAACTGGACAGAGGAATATTCTATACCAGGTGATGTCATGCCCAGTACATAAACTGGAGGGAAAAGTGGGGTGGGGGACACTGCTCAAGAATGTACTGGGCATCAGCTGGTGAGTGGTGAGCAATTGCATTGTCTATCCCTTGTTTTGGATAGTCTAATTATTATTTTTTTTAATTATTATCATTATTATTATTGCCATTATGATTTTTCTTCTTTTTCTCTGCCCTATTAAACTGTCTTTATCCCAGCTCATGAGTATTACTTTATTTTTCTGCTTCTCTCCACCATCCCACTGCGGGGACCAGGGAGAGAGTCACCGTGTGGTGCTTAGTTGCCAACTGGGGTGAAACCACAACAGCCAGTCTGAAACAGGCCAAGCTTTCTGACTTCCAGTTCCTTTTTCTAGCTATTAGGAGAAGGAGAGGGACATGAGGGAACACTTCATAAACGTTGCTCAGTCAGGACAGGTTTGAATGACATAAGTATACATACTTTTTACTGCAAGATGATGGTGGAAGGAGAATCCCAATACCAAAAAAGAAAATCAGAGTTTTGCAATCATTTCAGGAGGGGCTGGATTATCTCCATAGTATTTGGCAAAAAGGATGAAAGTATTTTCACTTCCCATTGTCCCCATCTGTCTTACATTTCATACAAAGCTTCATCCAAAAATCCTTAAAACTGCATCATGTTTTTTTTGCCTCACGAAGATCATACGCAGAAGTCGTATGACGGTAAATAGACTCAATAAAAGGGAGTTTTTCTTACTATGCAGTCCTTTGTCATTAGACTGTTCTCTGATGGTAAAACTTAAGTGACCAAAGCCAAGAATGATCACCTTTCTACTTACCAATAGTCCAGAATGACCTGTTTGACTTGATTGCTCATCGGAGATGCTACAAACACCCTGTCTCTGGAGCAGAAGGCTGATCACTTTACTCGGTGAAATAACCTTTTTTTCAGAAGTAAAAATAAAATCAACACTGTGTCAGAATTGAAATGTATTTACCTACTTGCGGAGACTGATCCCTCACAGTCAGAGAGTTATTCCACTCAAATATATCAGAGTACTTAAGCTATGGAACTTGGTGTTTAAAAAATGAATAAATAGGCTATGCACAAGAAGGATGGCTTCAAATATTAAAGTACTTGCTGAGAAAAATGTACTCTGTGCATCCTAATGGGACAGAGATGATCACATAACGGCACACTTTGCCTATAGATTATTTTCTATAGAGTATGCGTAATCTTAACAAAAGATAGGTAGGCAGATAAACATCTAGAGATAGTTTAAATGAGCAAACACCTTCACCACCCCATTCACCCTTCCCGCTGTGACCGTGCACCCAGTTTTGCCTCAGTGCTGCTTTTCTGGACGTTGTGGCTCTCTGGATAACTTTCTCTTTAGGAAACAGATAACATCCTGAACTCAAATTAATAGAGATGAAGAGCCTAATAAAGTCAAGTTTGCCTTAAAACTGATGTCAAGTTTGCACTGGTTTGCATCAGTTAGCTATGGTATCTAATTACCAGCGGATGGTAGGGAGTCAAGCTAAAATCCCAGCTCCCCTACTAGTTTTTAACTGACTTACACAAAAATTACAAAGGGCTGTCTCCAGAGGGATTTTACTTTGAACTGGAATTGAAGAACACACATTATGTTTGGGTTTTATTTCCCTTTACTGAAAACAAGGCCCTTTTTGTTCTTTTCCCATTAACATTTGAAGGACCAAGCAGTGTAAGATGTGTGGAAGATTTCAAAACTGAGTCCTTGAATGCTGGTAGAATGCAAACGTGGTCCCCGCCAGCGTGGTAGAGGTGGGCAGTAGAGCCCTGGGGGCTGATCCCCTTGGGGAAGGTGAACCAGCCCCTCTGCTGCCTCCTCCCCCAGCCAACCTCACCAGCCTGATTGCTTTATGTAAGCCTTGAACTACTGCCCTTACATACTTTAGAACAGCACTGAATCGCTTGTTCTCAGCCTAGAAACAGTTCAGAGACAAAGGGAAATCACACCCCACCCCTTTTGTTTAAAAGGAGGCTTTTTTCATGGTTGATGGCATTTTTTATTGCCCCGAAACCCATTGCTCTCTTCCCCACCGAACACCGGGTGCCTATTGTTGCCATTTTCCTTATTCCTTTTTTTTCCTGGTACAAAAGTAATAATCACAGTCTGGCGTAGCAGCACTCCAAAGAAAATCTGACTACAAGCAGGGATTTACACTCGACCCTGGGCATTGTCGTGGCTGAACTCACACAGGCTCAGGTCTAGGAGCAGAAACAAACGCCAGCCAGAGCATCTTGACCAAGCCATCCTGACACTAACATCCCTGAGCGGTGGTACCCGAGCAATTCTCTGCCAGGCTGGTGCTACTTACAGGGAGTGGCCAGATGGAAACCATGAGTGTGAGCTCTTAGCAGCTCCAGCTTTAGGGTCAAAGCCCAATCTTCCCTTCCTTTGGTGAAGGCACGCGCAGCTGAGAGCTTTTTGGTTTGTTTTGGGTTTTTTTTTCCAAGGGACAGGAAAAAAATGTGCCAATGGTTCATGTTTTACTTAAAGCTGCAGTTGCGACTTCACAAAGAAAATCTGTGCACTTTTTATTTCTGGTTCAGAGGATTTACATGCTCTTTCTAATGATCTGGGCCTTCAGCAGTGGATAATGCTTCCCAGTCCCCAGCTTAGTGCTCATGCAAAATTGAAGCACTTTTGAGGCAGTTTAGAGCCTACAGATGAATCTCAATGTGCAGGCAAAAAGGAATAATGGTTGTTTAGCACTTCACTAGAAGAAACCAAGGAAATTATGAAAAAAAAAAAATCAAAAAAAAAAATCTATTGAACTTCAAACATCTGGGAAGCCAACTGAGAGCATCTGAATTTTGAAGAGCCTGTTTACATTCCTTTTGCATAGTGGGAAGGGGGGCTGTGGGCAGGGAAATGAATGATAAATGGGTTTGTGTGTAAATTTTAATATAAAAATGTACACTAAGTTGTTTATGTTATTGACTTAGTGACATATACGTGTGTATATATATAAAATATGTATCTGCCTATGTACTTCTGTACCACGCACACTCTGCGCCGTTTTGAGAAGCAAAGACAATGTGAAAATGCATTATTTCTGTAAACTTGATGTGCTGACACAGTTCAGTAGCTGGTGCAGCTATTGTGGGAAGGAAGAGAGACGCAACGTGACACAAGGGGTCACTCGGGAGCCTTCCCTTCCTCAGCGCTGTTTGCCTATTTTTGAGTCCCCGACCTGCAGGAACATCGGGTTGGGGGAGAAAGTGTGAAAGCCCCATCGTTTTTCGCTGCTGTTGCTCTGTGTCTAAGGATGGCATCTCACAGGTGACTCCAGGATCTTAAAAAAAAAAAAGAAAAATAAAGAAAAAAGGAAAAAAAAAAAAGGCAAAGAGCTGCTTTCAAAGCAGCTTTGTCCGGTGAGCCGTCAAGTGACTTCAGACTGAGATGGAGCTCTGGGAATTTACTGTCTGCTCCCCCATCAAGTATGATCTCAGGGCTGTGCCAGGGCAGCAGTCAAAACA
>JAAGNO010011061.1:0-22001 GCA_033439905.1 Ceryle rudis | reverse complement strand
ATGGAGCTCTGGGAATTTACTGTCTGCTCCCCCATCAAGTATGATCTCAGGGCTGTGCCAGGGCAGCAGTCAAAACACCAGCTCCTGAACACCAGGAGATTTTTCTTCGTTGGTAGGGAATAAAGGAATCATTCCAGGAAGGGTGGTGAAAAGGCAGCCTGGCTGGTGGCCACAGAAGTCATTTGGTGTGTACACGTTTCCGGACACAGCACAGCTCATGATCCCTGCCAGCTACAGGGAGGCACCAGGGATGTGAGCGAGTTGCTCTGCAGATCCACGAGACTTTGACATGAAAAAAGACCTTTTCCATTATGTAAGTAAATGCAGTCGACAGTATCCCTGCAATTCTAGCTGCCTGGGTTTTTTTGTTATTTGTATTTCTGTTTTGTTTTGTTTTGTTTTCCCGGGTACACACTCTGACTGAATTCCAATACTGGCTTCCAGCTTAGTTTAAGAACAAAAGAATTAAAACTAACCCCCAAAGCAAGCCTGATTCACTTCTAGACATCATTATCCTTCAGGCCTGGCAATTCTTACCTGTCTTCAGAGGAGGGCAGAGCAACCAGAGCAGGTGCAGTGTCAGTGCTCAGTACAGAAACAGCATTATACAAGTCACTGGGAAGCCAAAAGCAGCAATCAGCCAACCAAAATCCTCTCTAAAATCAAAACGTAGGAGCAAATAATAGAAGAGACTGCGAGAGCCTGAAGATCAGTATACAGGGGGAAGCAGAGGCACAGAAGAGTCTGACAAAAGCCTCCCCTTCTGCTCTCACATACGAAATATGAAGAGGGATGAGAAGTTAGGAGGAATTGTGAAAGGCATCCCATCAAAACCTGATGAGAAAGAGCTGTACATAACCTTGCAGGTGAATGGCAGTCCTGCTGGTACCTACCACATCATGCTGCTCATTTATGGACAAATCAGGAATGCATGGGAATGACAAAATGAATACAGGCAGTGAAGCCCCAAAGGTGGCACAGAATTAGATCCTGTATGGGGTCAGAGCTGCATGTGACAGCCACCTCCTTCCCTTACATGCCAGCAATCATTTGGTACCCTACCTGCACAGCAAAAAAAGTCTCACTAAATCTGATCTATGTGCAATGGCTGTTACATACAAATGGCTTTTTGATAAAAAAAAAAATTAAAAAAAATTCTCCAATGTAGTTTTAAGCAGTAGAAATTCCTCTGCAGACAATGATTTCACTGTCTAATGAGCAAATAGAGGAAAAAGTGGAAGATACTACTCAGGTAACTGGGATACAAACTTAGACAGATATCAAAAGACTAAAGAAAACTCCACTTAAATGTCTTGCACCGTCATCAAGATCCCCACGTCTCCAAGCAGTGTTAGACCACATTTCCAGTAACTGCATCAGACTACAGCTTGTTCTCATTGAAGAAAAAGTAAGGTATAAATTAGACCTTCTACTTCCTTGAATATTCTCAGGGCTTTCAGCAAAGAAATTACAGGCTTATTAGTCCTACTCATTCTCATACTTAATTAACTGAAAGAACTACATTTATAGGATGCAAATGTTCCTGCCCTTGCACTGCCAGGGTGCTACTGACTGTAGTACTTTTGTTTGACAGCACCCACCACCTTGGCTCTGCGCTTCTTTTCCATCATTCCTGCATCCAAAAAACAGTTGTTTTCAATTTAGGCCAGCAGATGCAGGACGGAGACTAACCTTTGGGACTCACTGCTAAACCAAGCTGCTATTTATTGGCCTTTCAGGCACCAGAGCATCTCACCACAGGGGCTCCAGAGCCCACACAAAGGGTATTCGGCTCCAAAGGACCCAGGGGATGGAGAAAGGAAGCATTGCTTTGCAAAGCCATGGCTCGGCTGAAGCTGTGGTGGGTGGACTGATGTCTGAAGATGTCTTTTGGGGAATTAATGGGATTATAAGTGTGTAACAAAAGGTTTAATGGAGGAAAAAACTTGGAGGGAGAGAAGGTGTAGGCTGGAAGTATTCAGAGGGGTATCCTCAAATGTTTCAGATGAATGCACTAAGCATCCGTATTCCTCCTCTTATTATTTTAAATAACTTTTATTTCCTGTCTCAGATTTGTTTTTTTTAGAAGCCCACAGGAAACCTTTAGGACAATCAGGTGAACAGCTGCAGATAGGAAGTTAATGCTACAATAAGAAATGAATAAATATGCTGAAGCTTTTATCTTTTGGTCCCAAAGCACTCTGCAGAGGTAAATAACAAAGGCATTGAGTGATCTGCACAGAGATACATGGCAAATCCACAGAAAATTTGGCACAGGCAAATGACCCTTCCCAAGGGCCCGTCATTACCCAGAGGAAGAGCATGAGCAGGATTAACTTGCAGGAAGAGTAGCTCCCTCTGGGCTCCCTGAATACCCCAGAGGGCAGAGCAAGTGCTGAGGCTGGAAGAGCCCACCTCTGTTAGCTTAGCAGCATGAGGGCAGAGGGTTTGCAAGGTCTACGGATGCTGTCTGTACAGGTAGATGAGCACCTACTCTTCACAGAATGGTAGGGGTTGGATGGACCTCTGAAGATCATTGAGTGCAACCCCCTGCCAGAGCAGGACAGAACTAGAGCAGATCATGCAGAAACGCATCCATCTTGCAGGGCAAAGAGCTGCTGGGAAGAGCAGAAGAACAGGCAGATGTCATTGGCTGTGTGCACGTAAGGAAGATGTCTAGGTCTAAGAGCTAGAAGCTGCCTTCCAAAAAGACCTACAGGGACAAAAAAAAAAAAAATCCACAAACAACTCTTTGATGAAATAAAAAATTAATGCTGTGTTGATACATGGATTATAAGTGAGTAACATACTCGGTAGATTCTAAACTCAAAACCTCCAAAGTCTTTTGCAGGCTTCTATACAAAAAGATAATCTCCCTGGGTTTGGGCTGTGGTTTTGTATTGCCTATAAGCAGATTTCCTTCTGGAGGCAAATAAATATCTGGCCCAATGTTCTTATCCTGTATATAAAAAGATTATTTCCTTTCTTTAGGTCAGTGACCTCAGTGATTTCTCCACTCACATGAACACAAATAACCACCATTTTAAATTCATATTCTAGAAAGTGGTGGTTCTCTCTCTGCCTCTCTGTGTTTCTTCTGAAGCTTCCACAATGGCTTTTCTTTTTCTAAACTCAAAATGAAAGAGGGAACTTCTCTTGCTTGCAAAAAATGTCTGCAGCTGCTTTGTCGCTGGATATTCCCTTGATCTGGGTGTCCTGGGGACCACCTTCCCAGCAGCTGATTTTGAGGATGCAAGCTGCAAGAAGAGAGAACTTCTCTTGCAGAAGTGATGGGCATGGGGCTCCTCTTCCCTAGGAGAGCTGCCCACCAGGCTATGGGGAGGGACAGGCAGAGCGAAGGCAGCCCCAGTGACATCAAAAATGGCTGCAACATAAATGTCAAATAGGCAAAAAGGGTGGGTTTGTTCATGGACTTTTATGTTCGTAAACAACCTGTATTTCTCCAAAGAATTCCAGTTCTTTGGAGCAATAGGGTCGCCTGCTTCTCTCTGCACCAGCTGCAGCCTTTCGGACCACACATGTAAATATGTTTCACTTACACCATCATTCCAAAGAGAGGACAGACTTCGACTTACTGAAGAAAATGGACTGCAGTATCAATTCTAACCCACATCTCAAAGCCATTAATAGAAGCATTTGGGAAGAGTTACACAGATACATTTTTAAATTTCCTTGAAATGAGTTGGATTAGGGCAGAGTATTGAAGGAGCAGAGCTAAAAATTGGCAATATGTTGCTGAGAAATAATTATTTTGAATCAGGGCGCTTGCTGTTTGTAGGGGATTTGATCCAGTGATAAACAGAAAATAAAATTACTTGTGACAACAGTGGAATGAAAACAATCCTTATTTATGGTATGTGGCTACCCTTACTAACATAACCCCAAGGTATTCCACCCTAGAGAGTCAAAATATTGCAGGCTAAGTATAACTGCAGCATTTAGCATCAATTGTCATCTCTGTAGTGAAGCTAATAGGCATAATGGCCACATTTGTTGAGAAAAAAATAGCTTTTTCCATATCTATCAGACTCTTGAAAAATAATACAGAGAATTAGGAGGCAACAGCAGGTCAAGAAGCAAAAAGAGATTAAGGAAGGAAGGTGTGCAGAGAGGGAAAACGGCAGTAAAGGATCTTCCTCGATCTATGGGCCGGAGAAAATGAGGAAAACGTTGCCTGTCCACATTCTTCCCCCTGAGCTGTGCTTACACGGGGGTAGGGGCTACCTGAATTTTGGATTTGGGCTCCTAAATTAAGTTCTTCAACACTGGTATTCAAAAACAGTGCTATAGTTGGAAACAAGAGCTTTTCTTATTTCTAAAAACTAACAAGACAAACAAGCACAACTTCTCAAAATGAGAGGCTGTGTGATAATCCTTGCTGTATAATCAAAAGTCCCAGCTTTAACTAAACATCCAAACAAGCTGATGTGACATTTGCCATCAGGGCAAGTCAGCCTTCTAGAAGGGTGTCACCTTCACCAGAATAAAGGGCTTTCAGGAGACGCACACGCAGGGAGAAAGATCAAGGGACTGAGCACTGTGTGCTGGGAGAGATTTTCCTGCCTCTACAAGCGGTACCAGAGGAGCAGAGACAGTTGTGGAGGTTTCCCCACTGCTGTCTTGGCCGCAGCATCTTGTAAGAGCTGTTTTAAAGGCAAAAGGGCAGCCATCAATCTTTGATCTTTCCACTGAGAGGGTGATCAATTAAAGACTTAGCTAGCTGGGTACTCACTCCCTCCACAGGCTGCCAAACCCATTGCTTAAGGTAACAACCTCCTATTTGCCAGATCAATGCTGATCCCACATCAAGAGCTCAGTCTTCTTTCATCCAATCTGCAAATCATCCAAAAATACGTTATTAATGGGGAAAGGTAATGGTGGGAGGTAAGCGTGGGAATCACAGCAGCAGCTATATAAACACAGAAGTCTAAGATTTCTGTCTGGAAAAAAACCCCATCATCCCCTTCAGTGCAGCTCGATAAACCCTCTTGATAAGACAAAAGTCTTATTCTGAGCCAGAATCTAACTTCATCATCTCCATTGATTTGTGGGATGGCAGAGGGTCGAAGGAGCAGCTGAAGGGGAAGTTCTCGGAGCCACGTGACCTCCTTGCTGAAGGCCAAGTGGCACCAGGGATGCTCCTGGGGGACATCAGGTCTTCTGAGAGCCTTCTTCTGGAGGCAGGACATGGGAAAAAGGATTGGCGACTTCACCTGCTCCTTAACAGAGCCTCCCTCAGCATGTCTTTCCTCTGAGACCGCACAGATAAGCCTCTTCATTTTGCATTAGCTGCGGCCTCAGGCCAGTCTCAAAAGTGCTTACTCTGTCTTGCTGCTATTTGGGAACACAGAGGAGGTCACCAGCAAACTCCCTGAGCCCTCCTCTCCCTGTGCAAAAGAAGACAGAAAGGGTAGGCAAACAATAATGCTGGCTGAATTGCCCCACATGTCTATTTAATTAGCACTTAGAAGACTCCCAAATGTTGTTTTCTCCTTGCTTGAAGGAGAGGGAAGAAGAACGTGTCACTGGCACTGCAGAAGGCAAGCAGGGTTCTATAGATCGTTTCACCTTAATAGTCATGGAGAAACTATTACCATGCATATCCAAAATGAAAAGACAAAAACAAGGTCCCTGCAACCCTGATTTTTCTCTGTTGTACATCACTGGGGTGTTGGGGGTTGATTTAGCAGCACTGAATCCCTCAGGACAAATGAAGGGGGTGCAGGACACTGATTTTCTATACATCCACAATTCTGCCACCACTGCAGAACTGGGGGGGGGTGGGGGGGTGCCTGAATGTATTTCTCCATAAAAAGCAAACATGCAAAATAAAATCTTTTCCCATAGTTGTTTCCAGAGGTACAGTAATTTGGACAACGTGCACAAATTGCTCTAACAATTATTGATGCCATGGAGCTTCTTGCTCTGTGACAACAGAATTTTCTTGCCCCCCAAAGCATCGGTTCTGCAGGGTTCCTTTTACTTCCATCGTTGTTATTTTTTATGACAGTCGGCCATAAAATCAAATGTGTTCCCTCAAAACAACTTTTATCTTTGTTTTTTTTAAACTAGTGTTCTTATTCTTTACATATATTTTCTCACGTTAATGGGAAAATATTCCAGTAAAGACATAAAAGACCATGCCCTGCCTTGTATTTCACGTTCGTAGGAAATGAAAGAGTCAAAGAAGCACGCTGAAGGTTTTCAAAGCACCCATTTGACTTCTTTATGAAAATGCTTAGCTTTTACCATGAAGAAGAAGAAAGATTCCAGTGAGTCTGAGGATTAAAAACCAGAATGTAATGATCTTCTACAGAAAAACTTCTGGCTTTTCAGACTCAATCATTGGAATTTTCTTTTTTTGCAAGTTTCTCTCTTCAGGCTAATTTAATTAAACAAAGTGGTACTAGAACAGCCTGTCACTATTACTATTCTCATCCTCTCCAACCATAAGTCAACAACTCCCACAGCGTCCCCGTGCCTGTTCTGCACAGCGATGCTTTACCTACTGTTAAAAAATATTCCACAGTGCAAAGTGCATAGAACTAGAACTCTTATTTCTATCTTCTGTTAAAAAAAAAACAACACTATAGAAAAAAACATATAAATATTTATTTTCCTCTCTTAAAAAATGAACTTTTTTAATATAATCAACATTTCTATCTAGCAGCTCTCTTCAATGAGAGCTCGCCTGCGTTCTCATTCTATCTCCTGTGCCCCTGCTACTGCTGTGCCGTTGTCTCTGGTTTTATCAATGACAGAAACAAATTTGCCTTATAAGAAGAGTTAATCATCTCTACACAGATTTCATTCCTGAGCACAGGCTCGAAGTCCATGAACACATAATCTTTTGTGAATCAAACCCCATTTCTCTCTTTCATGCATCATTTACAATCCCCAGATGATGTACCGCTAGCATCACACCTGTATTTTAGGCCTCTTTCTTCCTGATTACTCATCCTTAGAAAAGAAAGCACAGGTGACCTTTACTTTTTTTTCCCCCTCTCCTATATTTTTTTGCCTTTTTGTCTTATTTTCTTCTGCTTTTCTACCTAAAGAACTAAAAGAGAAAGCCTGGTTTAAAAACTGCGGCAGAAGACCACCTCAGCACAGTGCTCTTCTTCGGACTCTGGCAGAACATGCCTCAAGAACGATAAAATATCAAGAAAGAAGAACGCACCCAGTTTTCAGTTGCTGGGATTATGCAACTGACCCAGCAGAAACACTGTGCAACTGAGATCCCTCTGAGCCCCAGATGACCCATGTGGAGCCCAGACCTTGCCTGGCTTGTGGACAATTTCTCCAGCCTCTCCCTGCGAGGCTGAAGCCAGCAGCAGCGTAGCCTCAGGCTGCCTTCCTCTGAGCAGCCCGGTCACCGCTGCCGTGCCCTGCGTTACAACTACTGCACCGGCTAGCCAAAAATAGCAAAAGAAAATAGCCTCAAAAGGGGTAGAGTCAAAGGGCTTTGCCAGTCTGACTGGCGCAAGCTGCCAAGCCGACACCAACTTCTTCGGACACCGCAACAAATCCTCACATTCACTGTCTCCTGCAACTTTTTCTTCAGCTCCTTCTGCAGTGGATTTATTCACCTGAGCTTCTATTGCTTTGAAGAACCTATTATTTTACTGCTACCTTAAATACACTGTTTACTCATTTCCATATTACGTGCTATGAGCCCTGGATTCTGTCTACATACAGCAAGATGCGCAAACACCGCAGCCATGACATGCATTAACCAGCCTCTTGGCAACAAACAGTTGACTGACATCAGGTTCTGATGACAGTTTCATTTCAACAAGTCATTAGTGCTACTGGGTTTGTGGCTCCTGTGCTAATAATAATCTGATGTGCACAGCTTCTGCCCCCCTCCTGCCCCCCAAACTCCAGCAGACTATGTTAATGTCCCATTGGAGATGGTTTCATTCGCATTGCTGCTGTTTGCAAAACATCTGCAGAACATTTCTTCTCTAGTATCTTCAGATGCATCACTTTTCAAGACTGCCCTTCTACATTTGTAGAATGCGATCTGCTTTACAGCATCGCAAAGTTGTTTCACAATGAGTTTTTTGAGACGAAAGAATGACTTTTTCACCTGCAGTGAAAAATTGCAACTGTAGCAAAAATATTTTCGTGTTTCCGAATGCTGATGTTAATAAAAGCTTAAAAAATTAGCACAGTGATAGCTGCCCTCCTGCTTGTGCTCCTTCATTCCAGTTACCTCCCATGGATAAAAAAAAAAAAAAGAAAATATATTAACTAACAAGAACTTCTTTTTTTATTTCCAGTTTTTCCACTGCAGTCAACTCCTTGGAAAGGCCGATTCTTACAAACAAATAAACAGGCTCAAAGTTTAATACAGGTTTTTTCTGAAGCCTTTCTTCCTACACCCACCTTCTCCTTTTCAAGCTGAGAGCACCACAGTACCATTAAAAGCTTATGCTTTTGATCTCTCTGCAAATAAATGAGCTGAAACAAATAAAATCCAGTTCACAGGAGACTTCCAAGACATCTGGTGGAGTTACTTTTCTAAGTAATTAGACCAAGCGGTGGTGTAATTCCCAAATGAAAGGTACCTTCTTGCTAGGTATCCAGTTATTTCTCAGAGCCATCAACACAGCAGTAAGTCCTCCTTCTCTCCTTGCATGTGACTCAGAATCTACTGATTACCAGTCTTCCCAAATGGGAACCATCACCTGTTTGATTTATGCTGGTTTATTACTTAAATTGTTAAACCCTTCGGGGAGAAGGGGGTTGGTTGGTTGGGTGGGGTTTTTTTTGGTATTGTGAAGGTCCTGTTCTTTTTTCCACATCAGTGGGATTTCTGGTATTGACTGAGGAAGGATGAGACTCTTGGATTCCTCTTTTTTTTCTTTCCTTGCTAACCTTCATGCAAGCTCCATGGAGCAGGCAGAAAGCCAGGTGCTTGCTTTGGATCAGTACACTGCTCTCAAGTGTGCCCAGGTGTGTTTTCACCTTCTTTCCTGATGGAAAATGAGTAAATTTCTCCTCCCCCCCCCAATCTCCCAAAGAAGACAACAGTCTAGGAAAGACCCAAATGCTTTTCTGCACTTTGGGGAGAATGTGGTTCTTGGTCTGTGACTACAATACAGTGCAACCACTGGGAATTTGTGACACTGGGGAAGTAAACAGAGGGTAGACCTGGCTGAGAAAGCTATTCCCTTTTCTTTGTGCATGGCTCTCCTGTTCCGGGGGGTTTCAAACTCAGGCAGGGTGCTCTACAAGCACGCTTTACCAGCTGAGCTGGCTGCAGACCCCACCTCTGTGCTACAACAGCTACTGTTCAGTAACGCCAGGTACAGAATCCACAGCTGCCTCAGGAGCGAAGAAAAGTAGCTGCCGTATGAACTAGTGGATAGATTACAACAGTGGGCTTGGTATTAATGCAGTTTAGTTCTCATCCCTACATGACAGAAAGCAAACTCACCAGAGGTTTCATCTACTCTCTCGTCCACCACATGGTCCTTCTGATGAACCCATTCACTGTTGCATTTAAAATAGATCTGCGTGGCTGGGCTCGCTTTGCAGTACAGATTCACGGGCTTGTTCTTCACAATGTAAGCCTCTTCAGGTTCGATGAGGAAGTGGGGCAGTGGCTCTGGAGGATCAGATGGAAAAGTTTCGGGAAGTTCATGAAAAAAATCATCATCTGTAGAGAAGAGACAAAAAGGACAAATGAAACAACTGACATTCAGCTGGAAAAGGTGTACAAGCACTTTCTGGAAGTCTCAAAAGGAGTGTACTTTTCAAATAAAACATTATCTTAGGAGCATTCCTAGACTGAGGCTCAAAAGCACTGCTGTTTTCAGACTAGCAGAAACTGTTCTTTATACCCTGAGCTCTTTCCTCTCTCTGATGTGACCGGGATGCTCACACTGACGTGCCTGGGAACGGTCCTTTGTTATCGTCACTGGCAATCCTGGCAATAAAGCCCTGTGTTAGCACTTGGGAGAGCTGCCTGCAAAACCGTAGAAAGAAATAATAGAAACTTTTGGAGGCTTCAAGGTCACACATTTCAATAGTGAGTTATCACACTGCTTAATCAAGTGCATGCACACAGCGGGTGCTGGCTGGGGCTGGTACAAACAGGAACCAGCACCTTTCGCTTCAGATGAGCAATTTGAAATCTGCTCTAAGGGCAAAAGATTAAATGCAAGTCCAGTCGGTGCTCTTGCGGTCCTGCTCTGTTATGAGTGCTAATGAAGGTGCCAAGCTCTGCTTTATTCACTTTGTTTGAGGTACACTGGGCTATGCAGTGTTCACTACAGAGAGGGAGGAACCAAGAGCTGGGATGTGGGCTGAGCAGCTGTGAGATGGTGACATTTTGGGCCAACATGGACAGATAACTATTGACATAAAGAACCTCTGCACCTCTCTGGTGTTGCTGGTACTAAATAAAGGCGACGCAAGAAGTCCAGAGAAGGAGGAAAGGAATCCAGTGCACAAGAGGCAACACTGACAATGCCAAAGAGCACCTTTCTCCCCTCTTCTTCACAAATCCCCCTTTAAAGCCCCTCTTCCCCTTTTTGCAGAGGAAGTCTTCCACATCAGAAAGCACCTATTCAGCAGAGAACAACCCTCTTCCCATCCACCTCCCCACCTGCCATCACTGCACAAGAACATCCAAGAGGCTCCCAGCTGCAAAGGGGTGGGGAGACACCAACTGCTGACAGATCCACCAGCAGCAAGCTGACAGTCCTGAAGGCCTTATTCCATCTCCTCCTTCTTGTCCCTGGAAGCAGTTATTGTTATACAGAGACGGACATCGCCAATGATCAAGAGAACACCAGAGAACACCAAACTAAAAACACTGGGGAAGGCTCTACCTTTATCCGGAGATGAAATGTCAGACAGCTACCTCCCTGCACCAAAGACATGCCCGTGCAGGTTGTGTCCAAGATTACAAGGGGTGTGAAAGGCTCTCCTTCCAGCCACTGCTTTTGCAGAAAGAGAAGGAAGAGCAGTACCAGATGAAGGAGGCAGGGGGAGGAGGTCATAGGATCCCCAGCCACATAGCTATATGGATGTAGACTGCACCGTCTTCACCAGTAATGGCAATACCTTACACAGCAAGAGTTTGTGAATCTCTTGAACTGTTTATGAAGAGAGCATATGTTCACCAGTTGGGTTGGGGTTTTTTTCCCCCTCTTCATAGTAATTTTAAAATACTGCTGCCTTTTCGTGTCTCTCGTTTTAAAAAGAGTAACAGGCCTGACTCACTACCACATCACTCCCTGAGAGCTAACAGAACTGAACTGGTTCAATGATAGAAGAAAAGGCCACTAAATAAGGCTTGGCATTTTTCTAGCAGAGGGAAAATCTGTAGCATTCTATAACAACTCAGTTTCCATCTCCAAAAAAAACCCCGCTTACATTTAATTTTTATCTCTTTCCCATCCTTCTTTTTTTTTCTGCAGTTCCCTTTACACTCTGACCACACTAGTCTCCTTTTTCTGCAATCCCTTTTCCTCTCCCCATTAGGTATTTCTTCCTTGCTCCATTGTGCTCCCCATTTTTTTTCCCAAGGAGAAAGATGAGTCCGAGCACATTAATAGGAGCCCACATTTGGTTTCATGATAACAAAACATGTTTGAACTGAAGCAAGAGGCTTTTCAGCATTCCTCATCCACATCTCCCCCTCTTCCTCCCTCTCACCCCGCTGCTCCGCAGACATCCACAGCACAGGAACATTAGAGATGAATCATTTCCTCTGAATTGCCACAGGACGTATCTTTTTCTTCTGGTCATTTAATTGCAAATCAGCGAGCAGACAGATGGAAACTAACAAAGCACACATATGTTTTATAATTAAACAAGTACTGCTTCACTAATTTCTGGTGACTGGATGAACAAATTTATTTATTTTCACCAGTAGATTTCTGCATATTGTCAAAGACAATACTTACGCCGCCCGACCAATTAACTGCATCTTATCAAAGATGTAACTAGAAAGTCTAAAAGGAGGGATCAGCAAGCTGCAGAAAAGAAAAAAAGGTGGGGTTTTAAAATTATTTCCTTAAAGGGCCTGGAGAATGAGTTTGGGCTTTGGCTTTCCCTCCTGAGGGTAACTGCTTCCAACGTTTAAATATTCTTTTATGTTAAAGTGGACTCACAGTACTGACCAGTAAACAACAACCTCGTCTCACATCTGATTGTGGTGACAGCTTTTTCTCGCCACCAGCCTGGCATCCCATGGTCAGGTACAAGACCATTCTCTTACTGGCCTCTTCCTAAGATCCCGCCTTACTCCTCATAAGCAATAATAAAGCCTGGCTTTATTTCTCCACACCCTTACTCACTGATATCAAGAGGCATTCAAACTGCTCTTAACTGTTCAGGATATAGATGGAAACCATTCACAAACTGTCACACAAACAGAGTGTGCAGAGCTTGCCTTGTCCCTGGAAGCTGGCATCTAAGATCTGCAATTTTAGAACAAATTTAAGATAGCAGCTAAGACAGATCTCGGGGGCTTTCTAAACTGGAGTATGTTCATTCAATCCCTGCCCTCGTACTGCTGCCATTAGTAGCAACATCAGAGTTATTTTTTTCCAGAGTGCATATGTTTAAGAGGAGCATCCAGAATGTGACCACAACGGGGTTTTCCTGTGTTTGGCAGGAAGAAAATCACACAGCAAAGCTAGTCCTACCTCCATCAGGATTCAGGGCCCCTCGCTCCTGCTATTCACTGCTGATTTATCAGCCTGTGTGAATCCCAGTGGGAAGTCACTTGGTGTTCCCTGCATTCTCCAAAGAGATGGGATGGGCTGCTGCGGGGAGGAAAACCAGTGCTCCCCGTCCAGGCACACCGGCCACCACCGACTGAAGCAGCAGGATGGTGGTTGTACTTGCTTCTCGAGGTGAGGACGAGGTTGAGCCTTAAATCCCCTCATGATGGCTTGCCCATCACCCAGACAGACCTGCAGCATGGCATGGGACAGCCAGCCAGTTCGGCTGCTGATCTGGTACAGGGTTTGGACCATCAGCCTTAAAAAGCATCTTGGACCCAAGTCTGCCATTTCATCTGCATGAAATCGTTTTCGTTCGGCTGACACACTGTGCTGCTTCCAGCAGCGAGCGAGCATCTTGTAACAGAAGTCCGATTATGTAACAAAATATTCTTAAAAATTCAGCACGGATGTTTACCTCTGAAAATGTGAATCCAGGACATTTGACTGCATAGAGAGTTGCAAAAAATCTCAACGAAACGAACTTTTGGAAATACTGAAGCAATCTCAGAAGTCTGTGTTTTCACGAGGCCACAGTTACTAACAACCTCCTAAACACTTCCAGCCAAGTTTCCCCTGACCAGCTCTACTTAAACACAGGTCATTCCTCTGTCCATACAAAGATCAAAAACTCTGACTTAGGTTTTTCAGGGGCAACTTGGTTCTAACCGTGTGGCCTGCTGGGCCTGTTTCTGGAATTGGGATGGGGGCTGCCTCTCATTGCTACACGAGGGGATGAATCTTGCCTGAGACCTTGATCTGAATCTTCCTGACAGTTACCACTGGTTATTTAAAATGTTCATCTCCCAACAGTGTAATGAAGCAGTAAACTTTATAACTCTTTTATTTAACTCTCCTAAGTAGTGAAACATTTTCTCTTCTATCTGAAGGGGAAAAAAACAGAAAAGCTAATTAAACCATTCGGGAGTGATCTGGGGTTGTAGATACAAACACTAAAAATTCACATACTTGATTTCCAATCATTATGTCAATGTCATGTGCAGCCAGCTCCCCTTACAACCTTCATCAAATGCAAGTACGAGGCACACACTGTTCTCCCCTGTTGTAACAAATCCCCTTCTGTGCTCAGTAACTTTGAGCTGCGAGTTTACTTCTGCAGTATCACATTCATCTTTATTTTCACATAATAAAGTGTACAGCCCATCTGCTGTTATTGACTGATTTATAACAGCAAGACACAAGACCAGATTAATGATACTGCTAAACTGGTTTCACTCATGCAATTCATTCATATTAAGAAAATAAATTTAAAAAAGCTGTTTAAATCTATAAGCTTAATTTGAAATTTTTATTTTAGTTGCTGGCCCCAAGACAGATAACGCTCTTTTATTTGCCTTCTGTAGTATCTGACAACTAGAGATATATTTTTTTTCAAAGGCAAATCAAATGCAAAATCTGGAGGAAAAGGTGAAATGCCACTGAAATTAGCACTGCTAGAAGCTGGCATGGACTGTCACACAGAGGAATTTTAGTTTCATTTGAGCTCGATTTTCTCTTAAGGTAAAACAAATATTTGCCTAAGTCAGGAATCTTTTTGATGTTAGGAGAGGTCTTTATTCTTTTCGTGCATTTGTTTGTAAGACTACATATTATAGCTCTTCATGCATAACAAGTGAAAAAGGAGGTTTTATGGTATACTTCCCTTTTTATGGACTAGTATCCTCACTCTAATCTGTGGCAGGAAAATATTGTGCTCCGTACACCAATCTATTCATCTCTAGATCACTAGTTTTATGACTATATATCAAGCTTTAATTCTCATCAACCCAGCATATAACTCACTATATTTCTGAACTGCGAGACTTAAACTATTATTGCTTAGATCATAATATATTGGACCATTATCTCTTTGTGCGAGACCTGAAGCAAATTCTTCTCAAATGGAATTTACTTCAGAATGATTCAAGAGCAATTTAAAACGAATGGCTGCAAAGCTAATTCCATTTGCATTTGGATGCCCATCGCTGGCAAGATCGTTCCTCTCCCGTTGCAGGAAAGGCAGCTGGAGTTAACTGTATGGATGGGATTTCTGTTCAGTTTTTTAATGTTATGATTAAAAAGCTTTCTAGAGCAACAAGTACTGTTTACTGTGAAATTAACAGCAGGTGCTTGCTCAGTGAAGACAGTTTACCAGGGTGGAGGCAAGAGTGTGGATTACAGGGTGTACATTTTCAGGGAAGGAGAACTGCTCAGCTGGAAGCCTGTTGGTTTTGTGGCCTCCTAGGAAGGGCACGTGGTGTCACGGTGCCATCAAATGGAAAGCAATGAAGCAAAAAATCTGGTATGCCCTATAGCCTGCCTCCAACTTGGAGCCCCACACCACCTGTGGGGCTAGGAATCCAAATTTAGACCCAGCTGAGTGAGAAATGGGAGAAAACAGGACTTCTTCTAAGAATTAACTAGTGAGTAGATTTATAGAATAGATTTATGGAATAGTTTCATCTGGAAGAGACCTTCGCAATCATCAAGTCCAACCTTATTCTAAACCACTAAACCATGTCCCTAAGCACAACATCTACCTGGCTCTTAAACACCTCCAAAGATGGTGGCTCCACCACCTCCCTGGAGACTACTCCTAGGAGTAGTTTCCATGTCAGAGGGCCCTCTGGACCCCGTCTCAACCCTGGAGATCACACAGGCCCAGAGAACGGGCACAGTAAAGCAGAGCCTGTGCCCTGAAAGAGGATGCACATTTTCCTGCCCTGCCCTGGGGCAGAGGAGGAGGGCTGCATGTGCTTTCTCGGCACCTACCCTGTGTCAGCCCGACCTCCAGCTGACTGCAAGGTGGGCACGCAATAAGGCAATCACACGCTACCCTTCAGCATCTCAAAAGTGGAAGATTTCACCAAAAAGCCCAGGAAGATTGCCATTTGATAATTGTGTATAATAGTTGGCCGGCTTGGGAGGCTGGCTTCTGCTCACTTGTAGCTGAATTCACTGCAGGCCTTTATGTGCCTTAAGATGAGGCTTGGTTTTGTGGCAGCCCACAAACCAGAGACTTGCTGAACCTTGCTGAACTCTCACAGGAGCAAGGTCAAGGGAATTTCAGACTTAAACTTACTGAGCACCCAGAAAATTAAATGCTCTTTTCAGCAGGGAAAGCAGAGTGCAGGCATGGTCTGGGTAAAGTGAGAGAGAAATCAATAGGGCATGCAATGTTCATCTCTTTTGGGTCACTTCAGTCCAGAAACAGAATAAATAAAGACTGCAAAGAGAAATGCACTTTCCCCTGTACCTGCACTCTCAGTGAAGACCCTCCTAGCACATCTCAGCTTAACAACACATTCCCAGGAGGTTGAACCCAAGCTCTGCATGCCCTTGGGGATCGAGGAACATAGCCACTGAGTGGATACGTATAGATCAGAAGGCTGCCAGGCAAAAGTCTCCCCCCTAAGCACACACGCATCACACAAACCCAAAACACATCCTTTCCTGTCCTCCTGTACCCCGACCAGAAAAGCACCTTCCACAGAGGTACAGAATTCCATATGTGATCCACTGTCAGCCACGGGTGCCAACCTGGAGCCCTCTTGAAACCCCAGATGACGGGCATCTAAGACATCTGAAATATTAGGTTTTTTGGCTCAAGTAAAGAGTCCAGAAAGGAGGTTTCCATTAGTCAATGACAAGTCTACTACACTGAACATCCCAAATAAAGAAGCAGGCTACCAAAGGCCTAATACAGCCATCGAGCTCATTATGCCCATCCTCCCTCTACCATCCTTTCTCAGAAAGCTGGGAAAAGCTGAAGCGGAGAAGAAAGGACCATTCCTCCCTTGCAACAGCAGTGTATGGTCTGGCATTAGGCAAGGTGCCTGATAAGACTGGAGCTGGGCTCAAAAGCAGGGATGTTTCACAGTCAAAGAAGCCAAACGAGTAGCTGCTGATGCTGAACGCTGGCAGCACCGTGCTGAGCAGAGGCCTCTTGTGCTGTGCAATTCCCTCCGTGCTCCTGCTTCACTGCAGTGCTGCATGGTCAGGTGTAAAGTCAACAGCGAAAGAGTACATGGTCATCACGCTGCTGTGGCCAGTGTGGACATTGTGCAACCACATTACCTACAGCAACCATCTTGTGCTCCATCTCCCTGGCCTTGATAGCACCATCTCCATCACGAGGGAGTGAGGCTGACTTATGAGCACTGACAGCGTGAAATGTCAAGTGAAGAGGCAGAGGCCCTGTTTCTTTGCTGCCGTGTCCTGTGCACCAGCAGGTACATCCCTCTTTGCAACAATTTCATTTAACTCTGAGGGAGACTGCTGTGCTTGTACAGAGCGAATGGGTAAGGCTGGCTCAGGTACTGAGCCGTGGCTTTCTGTACTTCTGATAACACCTGAAAACAAAACAAAAGTGCTTGTCCCAAGAGCAGGTGACATCAGTGACATTTCTTGGTAATTACTACCCTGTGGAACATCGCTCTCCTTTGCCCTTCTGCTTTCTCTTTCCAGTTGTTTAAAATATTCATGCAAAACCCCCAGAAACCAAGAAATGGGCTGCAGACTGTCTCTGAAACTTTACCTCACTCACTTTGTCATGTAGCAAAACCACAGAGAGTGATGTGCAAGTGTTGCTCTGCTGAGTGCATAGGTTGTACCCCGTGAGTGCGAGCTCTGGGCAGTTCAACTCATCAGAAACTAACAGGACTCCTGCCGGCCATGGCTGTGCGGGCAGCGGGCGAGCAGTCTGGCTGCATGTTGTTGCTAGTTCTGCTTTCTCTGATAAGAATGCAACGTATGAACGGTACAGAAACTTCAGTGTGAGACCACCGGATTTTGTGTCCCGCCTGTAAAACTGAAACGTGCTTTTTCCTTTCGGATTTTAGCTTGTGATGGGTTTGCAGGATGGCACGGGATCACCTCCTAACCACCTGCAAAGCAAAGTCTAATTCGAAACATTTCTGCCCCAGTTGCCATTAGTAGTCATAATGGTTGACACAGGGTCAAAAATTATTAAACCTCTGAGGAGCATCATTTCCTTTTCAGGGTTAGGCTTCACTTTCCTTTGCCACATTAGTCCTGAAGCAGCTCCAGGCTCTTGACCCCTCCTTTAACCCTGATAACTAATTAAAGATGGACAAGGCTTAGGCTAAAATACTTTTTGTAAAACCTATTCATTCTCAAGTCCCCTTCAGGCACCTTTGTAACACAGGACAGAGCCTGAAGTATTTACATGAACATGAAAGTAGGTGCCTGTTACAATAATAGGAAAAATCTCTTTTTACAAGACCCAACTTAACCTTTGTGGTTAGAAGGTAGGATGCATTTTCTAGCACAAAAAAAAACCCTATATTCTCAACACATACTGGATACAAGTTTCCTGGGTATAGTCCAAAGCACACAATACAAGGAAAATCTGAGGACAATTATCTCTGCATGTATTTTTAGAGTTAGTTGAGACTCAGGTCCTTCATCTGACTGTTACGTCAACAGTCCAAATGTGGTGTCCCAAATATGACAAACAAATGAAGAATTGATCCTACCTTTTCTCACAGGAGGATTTCTTAAGGCTTTCTCATGTACTAGAAACAACGACAGAGCTCAGGCTAGAGACGGATTTTAGGGCTAGTGGTAAATAATATTACACAGCACAAGTTGGTTTTATATAGATAAATGTGTGCAATGTGTACTTGATGGCGAGGGCACAAGGAAAGGAGTCCCACAGTGCTAGCTCGAGAGAGGATCTGTAACTGAACGTGGTACTTTGCAAATACTTCCTTAGCTTATGTTGTTCCATATTAATAATTAAGCTTGCTTCTTGCAGCAGTACATTAGGGTTAAAATGTCAGTCCTGTGGTTCTAGCAAGAATGGCTATTTTTATCTTTACTTTTCCCATTATTAAAACTGCTGCAGAGCTCTGCTCCCAGATTTCTAACACGTTCAGTGCAAGCACTTTTCTCAGCAAGGAGTGATGATCCAACATCTCATGATTAATAAAACTGAGCTCTAGTGGGATATCATGGATCCTGATTTCATGAGCTCTCTGAAGTGTAGAGTTCATCCAGTTAGTGGAATCACTCCATCCCAGAAAAACACAGGACACTTGCCTGTACCTAAAATAATAGCTCAGTTGTATGGCCACCTGGTTAAGGCATCAAGCTGAGACCCAGGGGACAGATATTCTTGTGCAACCTTGGGGAAATCTACTCTGTCAGGGTCCCATCTGCAAAAGGGATGGAGCAGCCTAATAGGTGGCACTCTTAATTCACTACCTTCAAATGGAGTAAACACCTCAGGACTCAGGTTCATCCTTCAAAATTTCTCCAAAATACTTGTCAGCATCATTTAGTAAACAGCCCACGACACTTAAACAAAGAACCACAAACAAATCTATGTTTATGAAACGATTAGGGAAGAAAGTCTGGCTGTCTTGGAGCTGATGCAAGTTTTGTTGCTGGTCTCCCTCTGTATCAATGGAGCGGTTGAGGAGCTGGGTTTGGAGCAGGAGCCTGACCTTGGCTGCTCTCCACAAGTTAGGGGCATCCTGGTGAGATTGCTGTCTTGAGACTAACATTAGTCCTCATGAATACCTACTTACTTACTACTTTTTTCCATGGATCTTCATGAGATTATTATTTGCCTGGTGCTATTTACCTAATTTCATCCGCAGCCAATTTTTCGAGAACCATAAATTATTTTGTATGAGGCTGATTTGTCCCAGCAGAAGTCCAAATTGAATTAGAAATCCATTAGCTAAATTCTAAGCGGGAGCTTCTGAGGAGAAGGGGAAAGGGAGGGAGGGAACTTGGGAACATAAGCACCAGATGTGGAAAAGGGGGGGAAAAAGTATCTTTAAAACAAGTAGAAAAGGAATGGAACAGATAAATATCTTCTTATTGAATTAAGCTCTCAGGTATTTAGGGGGCCAGATGGAAGAACATCGATTATTGCCTAGGATCAGAACTATGGCTCAGACATTTCTTTATTTATTTTGACTAGCAGTTGCTTTTGTAAATACGTGAGGCTTTGTAAGCAGATGAAAGGCACTGGTCCACTTGAATATCATGGTTGCATCCATGAAAATAACAGCAGATTGATTGTACTATGTATGCTAATAAAGGTAATCATAAGGTGTTCAAGCAAATCTTAATACAAAATAATTGAATGTATTCCTCCCTCTGAGGGAAAATGAAAGCAAGAAAGGCTTATTTACTTTGGAAACACTCAGGATGATTTAATCAGCTATCATCCTCCATGCGGTTTGTAGTGGTTCTTCAGTTAAACAGCCTTTTCTGCTCTTCATTTGGCAAAATTGACTCGAATAGCACAAGTTCATTTTGACGTTAGGTAGCCTCAGACAGCAGGTTTCTAATTTGTGGCCAGTGGAGCACAGTAACATTAAATCAAACATCTGTAAATATATGGTAGAAGGTCATATTCTGTGATTGTACAAGGCTTGGGGCAGGAAGGGTAGAAAGCATATAACATTAATTATTAGCCATAGTGTGTGAAGGCTTTACACCAAAAAGGTCATTTGAAATGTTTCCATTCCACTCTCTGAGCTGCATTTCCTTTTAAGTGGCAAAATCATAGCACACAAGCAAATTAATATCTAAATTAAACCAGCAGCTGTGCATTTGGGGAGGAATTTTATGCAAGAAACCTCAGAGGCTCGTTGCTAATACTTAAAGCGAGGGGGGTATTTTGGTTGGGTTCCCAACGTACTAAGTGCTGGTGCCAAAATGCATTATAGCACAGCTGAAAACAGGTATTGTACAAGCAAGACAGTCAGCATTCTGACTCGGGATTCCGGCCTGTAGCTCCCCCTAAAGTGAACAAAATCTCTACAAGCTGAGTTGCTTCGCAGTACGTTGTCACCCTATCAACACTAAACAGAGCACAGCACTTCCCAGCACTGTAAACTAACCCGAATTTGCCTCCCCCACACAAACCCCACCCCACTATTGCATTATTCTCTGCCAGTCTGCTCACAGCTGGAGCTGGTTTTAAAATGGTTCTCTTGTTCTCTTCCAGGATCCTCCTTCCCATGTAGGACAGTCTACGCTCTGGGCAGGTGAGCAGAAACCCAAAGGCTTTGGAAATCGACTGGGAAAGGACTATTTTACACATAAACCAGACAGCAAACGGGCCAGGGCACTGGGGACACACTCTAATGCATCACACACGGTTCAGAGGTAGCAAATCACCAGCCTGTAGATCACCACCCCAAACACGGCCGCATCTTTCAAGTCCTAAGGATCTCCACCATCGTACCCCTCAAACTCTGTGACCTGCAGGCTTGAAAAGGTCTCATGAGGCATCCCTACCACCTCCATACCAGCCACAACCACCACTACTGCCTGTCCCCATGGAATGCAGCACCTCCTGGCTTCGTGTTCCCTCTGCCAGGTGGAAAAACATCATTACCCCAAGACTATGCTTAATGTATGCAAAGGTAATCTTGGACGCAGGAGAGCGGACTAGGCAGCGGTAGCAGCAGAGAACAAGTTGCTGTAAATGACAGTTCATTTCTGGGTAGCTAAGAAGATTAATGCCTTCACCTGCTGCTCGTGCATTACTGTCCCCAGCCATACAGAGATGAAATGCTGTCATGTACAGCAACTCGCTCTTCACTGCTCAAGCAGAGAGAGATCACACAGTGACTGCTCTCCTGAACCCCAAGCCCCAGTGCAGAATATTTAATTAAGGAAAGCATGAATACGGAGCACTCACTGTATTTAAATAATGTACTGTAAATGCTACATCCCCCAACAACTTGAGGAAAAGTGTCAAAACTGATGCCACCATAAACAATCTTAGCACGGATGGCAGCAGTCGGCTAGGAAACGAGTCTTCTCTATCCTTGTTAAATGAGTAACACCAAAGAATATTGTTCAAACTGTTCTTATTTGGCCTGCTTTCCCTGGTTGTAGTACCGCTCTTACCATTTGCCATTTCTAATATTTCCTTACAAATCCAAAAATAACTCTTCCCCAAATCTATTATTTTAAATTTGTACTTGTACCATGGATTAAGGACTGGAAAAAAAACCTAGTCTGGCTGCTCCAATACCTCAAAATGAGGAGTTTCTGCAAATGCACAGCTAATCCTGTTCCCCTGCCAGAGAACCTGTCCCTTCCCTGTCAGCAGTGGTCTCCTGCATCTTGGAGACAAAGATTTTTTTTTTCTCTTTTCGCTTTCCTTCTTTTCTCTTTTCTTTTCTTTTCTTTTCTTTTCTTTTCTTTTCTTTTCTTTTCTTTTCTTTTCTTTTCTTTTCT
>JAAGNO010011059.1:21531-39882 GCA_033439905.1 Ceryle rudis | reverse complement strand
ATAAAAGGATTTTTGACATGTAGTCACATGAACTTTCCCACTGATTTATATGAGAGAGTTTATATGTAAAAAGCTGAAATAATATGGTCCTAAATTTAAAAAATACATTTGCTTGTCTTAAATAAAGGATATTTTCTGTGCCACAGTATGACTTGGTTATAGTGGTCATATGCCTCTCTCCATTTCATGCTGCAGAGGGAAGCAGATGGAATTAATATAGCTTGGCATGTAGCAGAGGGGCAGCCATGGAGCAGTATTTTTTAGTACCACACAGGCACTACCAGCTCCATATACATTAGAGATGAAACACAAAAAAGGGCATGTCACCTTCAGGAGAGGGTAGTAGTAACGGAACATCTGTTATACATGCAGTGTTCCCTGTAGAAAGAACTGAAACACCATGAAATATGCATCAAAAGTTCCCTATGCACTGAGGTACATTAAGTCCCTTTCAAACCATATGAAGACCACTTGGGGAAGGGAGGTTATTTAAGTGCAGCAGCTGGAATAGGAGAAGGCAGCAGCAGGGAACGGAAACCAGCTGTTCTGCCATTCTGGAAATCAGGATGGGTAGAAGGTACGCAGAGGCTGATATATGGCATGTGTGTATCATTGATGTACAGAGACTAGACAAAAGTTTCACTAAGCAGTAATTAGTTAATCATGCCACAGCTCTGTCTCTGAGCAAAGTCCATGCTAAATGCTAAATACTATTATATTATATCAGGGAATCTTGTTGTGAAGCACTGCATAATCCATGTTCCCTGAATTCTCTGACATGGTGAGCTCTTCCCATAAAAGAGCATGTTCACAGAGAAAAGGCTGCAGCACAGGTCAATGCCAATGTCCCTTTTCAGTATGTTTAACTCAGGACTAGACAGTGTATTACATCCTCTCATTTCATTATGGCATCATAAAAAGCAGGGCTGAAGTCGATCCTCTGGCCCTGGGTAGGTTAAAATAAATCTAGGATATTGCTGAAAAACGTATATTTAACCTGTTTTTAAAATTACTAGGAAGGGGTATTCTTTAACTTACATGGGTAACCTGCGTCAGTGCCTAGATATCTTTAAAGGAAAGTTGTCCCTCATATGTAACCTAAATAGATCTCCCAGCAAATTAAACTAAAATAAGAAAAAACAATCAACATCCTATTTACAACAACTTTATATACACAAAGAATTTCACTATGTTTCACCCCAGTTTTCATTTAAACAAACACAAATTCTAAACAAACACTTCTTTGAAACTTCACCCATAGGCCATGTTCCATAATCCTCTATTTTCTGCTATTCTATTTCTTTGTTGATTCTGAGTTAGTCCACATCTTCCTTAAAAGTATGCCTACGAACTGAGCACAGTGGAGAAAAGTCATATGTACACAGAAAAACGGCCCAGAAAAAGGTCAGACTGGATTACTCTACACAGAATAGGAGATTCTCTTTGTTCCAGAACAAAACACAACTGGTATTATTCCAACTGAAGTATTGCTGAATGGAATAATTAACCCCCATCTCTTATTTAAGACACTTCTCTTTTCTGCAGCTGGAGATAAAATTATTGATAACTACAGTCCAAATTCAAGTTTCCAACTAATATGCAACAGCTTTACAGTAACTCCATCTGCAGAATATTTCTTCTATTTCATAATAAGAATGAAGCTGGAATATGCAATGGAATTTTGTTAAAACCTGACTGTTTATCATAACTTTATTTATCTGTTTAGCATATCTATACTTTCTGCTGACTTAATAAGAGAAGAAACAATCACAAGAGAAGAAACATCACAAACAATGATGATTTAAAATGAGAGATGTTGTATTTGTCCTTTACGTAACTGAATAAACACATACACACTCATATATATGTTTTTTAAACTATAATTCTGTGCAAGCTTAATTAAAAGGAAAATGTAAATACACCATACAAGGATGCTTGCATACACAGACTAAGAGGCAAGAACAGACTCTCTAGTCCCATTACAATAGTTTCCGTGATATTAAGCATCCATCCAATATATGAATATATGCCCTAAAATTTTCATTAACAAAGTAAGCACAGGCAGAGAACATCCATTTACCATCCAGGGAAATGCATAATGTCTGAAACAATGAAAACTATCTATTTTATGATTTCCTTGTTTCAAAAGCTGTTGATCTTTCTATGCCCTCACTTTTCTTACAATTTATAAAAAGAATCTCAAAAGAAGAAATGTTAGCTAGAGATAATGATTTTGACATAGAAAGGCCTCATCTTACTGAGAACTGCAAATCCTTCTCTTTCTCTTCTAGTGGGAATAAAGTGAAAAGATAACTTATGGATTCTAAGCTTTGCAAGAACAAACTGCAGTACAATGGCTGTGCTCAGCCCCAGGAAAGACGATGTCAAAACAGAGAGTACAGAAAGAAAGTAATGAGGTTTACACTAGCGACAGGAGAGGAATATTCTGCTTTGTTGCCTCTAAAGTAAAGCATGAAGAAATGAGCATCAACAGCTAAAGCACCCAAATAAGAATTTTCACTCACATCTCAGATGAGAGACTTATAGTAACAGACTTGTGATCTTGAAGTGCATGTTGTGCATTCATTTGCAAATAAGCTCATCAAAGAAAACTCTTATGAAATTTATTAATACTTCTCTTGGTACAGTCTCAAACTTTTAAGGTGTTAGTAATATATCTAAATTGATTTGATGGCACAGCTTCCAATGAAAACAAAATACAGGGCAAAAATATAGATAATTTTCAACCACTGAATTAATTTTTAATTATAAAATAAGTAGAAATAATGTGAGGGAGAAATTAAGTTACCAGAAAAATGCAGCGTACACACTATGTGGTCCATAGGTGAAGATGTGCTGAATGGCTATAATTACTTCTTTGTGCCACAGTGACATGTTTTCTCTGTGTGCAGATGCAGAAAGTTCTTTCTGCATGTTTTGAAAGTCAGTTATAGAAATTTACCCCCTAATTTGTGGCTAAATGCATTAATTAAATGTGGGATGTGCTATTCACAAAACTTCACTACTACCAGTTACATGATGATAATAATCTGCCAGATGCTGAAACATGCACCTGAAAAAAAAAACTGGTTTGGCAGAACTCAACTCCAGTTGAAAAACAGGATAATAGGCAACAACAGGTGGCAATATTAGGCTAAGATACTCTGATGCAAAATGTATTCACTGTCACTTCAGCTGCCAGAATGTTTGCACTGCTTTTCTATTTTGTATCAATGAAGGCAGATAAGTAAGTAGTCAAGGCATTAAGATAATCTATGCTTTCTCCATTAGGATGCCACTTCACTTCCTTTTCTGTCTTCTTTTAGGACAAACACCTGCTTCCTAAAACTTTTCCTTCCTCAGACGGATAGCCTCACTTGAAATCCAAAGCTGCTCATATACATATGAGAAGAGCACACTACTGAGGGAAGCTATGCCTGGCAGCACTCCCACCTCTAACTAGGAAGCACCAAACATACTGGACTCTGCTTCAAAGCACACCTGATTATTGTTCCACCTGTCATCACAGTGTCACAAACCTGGACTTTGTATTGAAATAAATGAATTGTAAAAAGTGAACCTAAATTGACTAGTAGACTAGTAGATGGTCTAAAACTAAAAAACAAGAAGATATTCAGCATAACCTCAACAGCGGGAAAAATAAATCTTTAATATCCTGAGTAAATAAAAGTTTGTAGATACAAGTCTTTATGTTGCCTAAATCCATTTGCGCAATACATACTACAGCAACAGATATGTCATAGAATACTGGGTATTAATGTGAGAAAGGTTATGACAATCATCTGTACAAAAAGGCAGCTGACCTGTATTCCTCGTTCATTAATTCAGGTTCAAAGGGAGAATATAATTCTGATGTCTCAAAAAAAAGGCATTACAGAATATTTGCATAGCCTAGCTCAGCCTAGGTAAGGAAGTCTTGCAAAAGTGTTTTTCAGATCATCTTTAAATGAATGTTTGAGATCAAGGCACTTAGAACATTTGAAACTTTTATGAGTACTCCTCTGACTACAAGAGAAATATATTCATTTAATACCAAAAGAAGTTTCAATATTACCATTCAACAAGGACTTCATAAGAAGGATGATACCAAAAATAATGCTGCTAATTTTCTTAAATTTAGAAGTACTGTTTCACTGAACAAGGAACTCACAGCAGAAAAGTAGGAAGGAAATACTGGCATTGACTTAAATGTCATAATGAATTTGTTAAACACACTGGAGTGGTCATCAAAGAAATATAAATATGGCCTTATTCTTCATTAAAATCTGTAATTCTACATACATTTTTAGTCTTAAATTACAAATTCCACTAGTAATATGAGGCCAAAATCAAGTAACTCCAGGGTGTTGATAACAAATTCGGTCAATCAGAAGCAGTTACGGAACACATAAGTCAGTCTTTGACCTATGCTAGTCTTCATCTAGACTCATACATGTGCTTACAGGGGGGGAGGGGGGGAGGGGGCGAAATGATCTCGATTTGTGTGGGCTTCACCTAACTGTTTCTAGCATTTATAGTTCTCGAAACAGATACTGAGTCATACCAGGACAAGGAAAGAGACTCAATACAATGAAGTTGTTCTTGTAACTTGAGTGGATAACAATTAGTAAGATGAAAGTGAAGCATGGGTATTGTGTGCAAGTCCTGACACACAACAGCAAGTTAGCATCTTACCTGACAAGGCTAGGGGTAAGCCAGTTGGAAGGGATGATAGTCCTGAACATAAGGACTCTTAGGTGGCGTCAGAACAAGTAGTGCAGTCTGACAGCTATTCACATTCTGGGCACAGAGAGAATGTAATAGGAGATGTTCTGTCCAGGGGAAAAAACCTAAGGGAGGAAGCAATGTTGAACAAAGTATTTCACAGGTTGTGTCACCTCTGGGGGGACTCCATCAGTTTTCAGAAGAGGCCATCATCAGCTCTGAGAACTTCGAAAAGAAATATTTCTCCACAATCTTCTTTTTCCATTTATCTTATTAAGCTGATGTTCTCATAAAAGAACCCATCATCCCCAATGGCATGGAAAGCATTGGTGATGATGTCAGACAGCAGAAATTTGCTTGATGAACTTTCTGCACTTATCAGTCTAGACTGATTCTCACTCAGTTAAACAGAATGGATTTTAATTATCCTACAGACTCAAGCAAGATTATGGCAAGAAAATAAATGGATAGTTCAGAAAAAATCTTGGTAAAAAAATCTGATAATTTATACTCTGCTGCAGTTGGATAATACAGGATACTGAATTTCAGGGATCATTCTCATTTAGAAATTGAGACTATGAATGCATAAGCTAGTACAGGCTTGTTCTGTGAATGTGTTCAGTGGACAAACTCAAGATTTAACAGTATTCAGAGAGATTCTATAACATTGATATAGTTTTTATTCCCAAGACAGTTGCATGCAGGACTGCATCAGCTGTGATGAAAATTAATTTTTGTTGTGATGATGAAGAAAGAAGTATTATATTTTAAAGTTATTATATATCTTTTTTTTTTTTTTTTCCTGAAGATACATTACAGTCATTTTATACTAGTCACCTATATCTTATATTAAAACTATACTGTTCTACAGAGAAGCCTGGTGAGCAATACAAGTCCTAGAGGAGTCTCTGACACCAACAGTGTCAGAGTTTTGTTCTACCCTTCCTCTAAGGAAGTGCCTCCACTTTACCTTTATTCTTTAGATCCGTGTTGCTGTTAATGAGGCAACAGCACACGCAGAAATGCCCCCTCTATGGGATGCAGGTGTGAACGGCAAGGAAATGTTTTGAAAGAAAGATGCAATGCACAGTGATAAAGCAAAAACCGAACAACAAAGCTACTGAATTTGGAGATACTTGATCTCTAGGGTATTTTTCACAATGACATGAAAAAAAACACATAAAGCAAAAACCAAAAGAAAAAGGAAAGAAAAATTCCCGGGAAAAGTCTAACAAAGAAAATGATATATGAGTAACTACAGAAAAGTCCATAACTTGTTTTATTGAGTATAAGGTAAACATACCCAGGATTCACTAATAAAAGTATAAAATTTGCATATTGTTGTTGTGCTGCTTCTTTATAGATATCATTTATGGTTTAAGATATCATTTTCAGCTTGGGATATCTTTTCAAGAATTACAGATTATTACTGTTATGCTTAAACCATACAAAAAAACCCCAGCTGTTATGTAAATATAAAATGTGAATAATATATGCTACTTCAGGTGGAACAAAAGGTAACTTGACAGATGTTTTCAAAACTATTAATTTTCATAAGACTTTCTAAGTAGGGTGATCTCAAACTGTCCAAATCATTGATGGGGTTGAAAGTCTCAGCAACAGAAGTAAAAAAAGAGAGGTAAACAAAACAAATCTATCTAAACCCATTCTACTGAAAGAGTAGCAGGCATACAGAACAAGCTGCTTAGTAAAGCAGCTGCATCAGACAGCCTAAGTAAGCTTAAGAGACAGATATTTTTTATGTAGAAAGTGGATTGGAATTTGAAGCAAGAGGTTATATGGCTGAGACAGCTAAAAAGGGACATGCTTATTTTAACACAAGACTTACTATCCTGACAACTTTTATTGGGTTGGGTTTTTTTTTGCCTTTCTTTCCATTAAGGTCAAGTGATGAGCTTTCATAAGCATTCCATATCTAATTTACATTATCTTTCCTACTTGTGTGAATGTTTACAGTCAACAACAAACATAACTTGCTATCTGGAGATATTTTCCTTGAAATTAAATATTTTAATAGTAAACTTACCAAGGCTTTACCATCCATTGTTTTCACTATTTTAATGCAATTCATAAAAGTAAACTTGATTGCCAACCATCGCACGTTGCAATCAGATGTCTTGTCTACAAAAAATATTTTTTTCAATAATTTTCCTTTTCTCTATTACTGATAGAAGCACAGTTGATGAAGTGCTACTGATACACTTTTTGTCTCAATATGACCAGTTAATTTTCAAGCTGTCTTGGCTAGAATTGCTCAAAACTGTAGTTAAACTGCTGGTACTGCTAACATTCTTATTAGTGCCATGAGTAGAATTGGACCTGTGACAACAGCATTTGGAATTACATACAGAGGATGTCAAACTCAATATTAACTTATTTTTACATTTTAAATCTCAAGTCAAGATCTTGAACTCACAATTAATAGTGATCATTTTTCAAAAATGCCAGAAGATTTAATAATTATCACTGTTCTAAAAGCAGACGTTAAACTATTTTAATTATCTTTAAACAAAAATAATCAAACCTGAAACTTTGCTAAATTCCCATCCCTGTACACAACCCAAAATGATGACAGGACCATGACTTCTGTTAAAGCTTCAGGCACTGCCATAGACAATTGTTTCTAGGAAGCGATCCATTTCTTTTCCCCAGAAAACAATTTTTCTCTAAAGAAAATGCAATCCTTTTTCAATCCTAATCATATATATCCTATTTCTCACCCTCCTTCAACTTGGCTTGACTAGAGAAAGTAATTTTGTTTATACTCTTTCAAAAGAGAAAAGTTACTTTGGATAAGAGCCCTAATCATACTAAGCTCAATGACAAGCAATAATTGATTTCATTGAGAACACCACATTGCACCACATTTGTTAGTGCAATGATCTATAACCCCATAAGGTGCTCACTGCAGGTTCAGTTTTCATAATATGCCAATGATTTTATTACAGCACACTTGAGATGGAAGAGTTCATACAAGTACACAAATGGATATCATTACCATTTGTAATTATACGGGGGTGGGGGGGAGTAGTTTATCTCTCTACCCTCTCTTTTTTTTTTTTTTTTTTTCTCAGTAGGTGATGGACTGAGAGTTTATGGGTCAGGATTAAAGGAAGAGCAGGGACAGGTGACATAAAGGCCACTCAACCAGGAAGACCAAGCAGACGAGGCTCTCTACAGATAGATATGAGCATCCTCATGTTCACAAGCCCTGGTCCTCAGAGGGGACTTCTACTTTCCCAATATCCATTGGAGGGACAACACAGCAGGGCATAAGCAATCCAGGATGTTCCTGGAATGTGTTGATGCAAACATCCTTTTCCAAGTGTTAGAGAAACCAAGGAGGAGATGTGTTATGCTGGACCTCGTTCTCACCAGCAAGGATGGGCTGGTGGAGAACATTAAGCTCAAGAATAGCCTTGGCTGTGACCACAAGATGATGGAATTCAAGATCCTTAGGGCAACAAGGATGGTGTGCAGCAAGCCTGCCACACTGGGCTTCAGGAGAGCAGACTTTGGCCTCTTCAGGGATCTATATGATCTATATGAGTACCAGGGATAAAGATCTGGAGGGAAATGGATGAATAAGGAGCTCCTGGACAAACTCAAACACAACAAAGAAGCCTACAGAGAGTAGAAGCAAGGACAGGTAGCCTGGAAGGAATATAGAGAAATTGTTTCAGCAGCTAGGGATCAGCTTAGGAAAGACAAAGCCCTGATAGAATTAAATCTGGCCAGGGATATCAAGGGCAACAAGAAAAACTTCTACAGGTATGTTAATGATAAAAGGAAGACTAGGGACAATGTGGGCCCCATCCAGAAGGAAATGGGAGATCTGGTTACCCAGGATATGGAGAAAGCTGAGATATACAATGATATTTTTGCCTCAGTCTTTACTGGCAAGTGCTCCAGCCCCACAAACCAAGTCACAGGAGGTAGAGGCAAGGACTGGGAGAATGAAGAACTGCCCAGTGTAGGAGAAGATCATGTTTGAGACCATCTAAAGAACTGGAAGGTGCACAATCCATGGGACTTGATAAGATGTATATGTGGGTCCTGGGGGAACTGGTAGATGAAGTGCCTAAGCCACTATCCATCATATTTGAGAAGTTGTGGGAGTTCAGTGAAGTTCCTATTGACTGGGAAAGGGGAAATATAACCCCCATTTTCAAAAAGGGAAAAAAAGAAAAACCCATGGAACTACAGACCAGTCAGTCTGACCTCTGTGCCCAGAAAGATCATGGAGCAGATCCTCCTGAAGACTGTGCTAAGACATGTAGAAAATGAGGACCTGAATGGTGACAGCCAACATGGCTTCAGTAAGAGGAAATCATGCCTGAACAAATCTCATGGCCTTCTACATTGAGGTTGCAGTGTCGATGGATAACGGAAGAGCAACTGATGTCATCTGCCTGGACCTGTGGAAAACATCTGATGATATCCCACATGACATCCTTGTCTCTAAACTGAAGAGATATGGATTTGATGGATGGACCACTTGGTGGATAAGGAATTGGATGGATGGTTTCAATCAAAGAGTTAAAGTAAATGGTTTGATGTCCAAGTGGAGACCAGTGACAAGTGTCATTTCTCAAGCGTCGGTATTGGTACCAGTGCCATTTAACATCTTTGTTGGTGACATGGACAATGGGTTTGAGTGCACCCTCAGCAAGTTTGTGGACAACACCAAGATCTGTGGTGTGGTTGACACACCTGGAGGAAAAGGATGCCAGCAAATGGATTGAGAGCAGACTTCAACATAAGAACTCAGGGGTGTTGGTTGACAAGAAGCTTGACATGACCCACTTGCAGTCCAGAAAGCCAACCGCACCCTCAGCTGCATCAAAAGAAGCATGCCGAACAGGTAGAAGGAGGTGATTCTCCTGCTTTACTCTGCTCCTGCAAGACCCCACCTGGAGTACTGTGTTCAGCTCTGGGACCCCAACATAAGAAGGACATGGACCTATTGGACTGAGTCCAGAGGAGGGACACAAAGCTGATCAGAGGGCTGGAGCACCTCCCCTATAAAGACAGGCTGAGAAAGTTGGGGCTGTTCAGCCTGGAGAAGAGAAGGCTCCAGGGAGACCTTATAGCAGCCTTTCAGTACTTAAATGGGGCCCACAAGAAAGCTGGAGAGGGACTTCTGACAAGAGCCTGTAGTGTTACAGAGGTAATGGCTTCAAACTGAAAGAGGGCTTAGGTTAGCTGTAAGGAAGAAATTCTTCACTGTGAGGGTGGTGAGACAGTGGAACAGATTGCCCTGGGAGGTTGTGGCTGCCCCCTCTCTGAAAGTGTTCAAGGCCACATTGGATGGGGTTTGAACAACCTGGTCTAGTGGGAGGTGTCCTTGCCTACAGCAGGGGCATTGGAATTACATGATCTTAAAGATCCCTTCCAGTTCAGACCCTTATACGTTTCTGTGATTCTATAAAAGTTCACATAAACACGCTCTGCTGCAGTTCCATGCCTGACAGCACTTAAAATTCACAGTTCAGTATATGTTTAATAAGAATATGAGAAGTTCTTATGAGCCACCAGAAGGTCTTGATGAATAGGGTCCCTCATCTAGATATAACGACAAGTGCAAACCTCCCTACAGCTCTTTGCATTACAATGAAAATAAGCAACAGGTATTGTTGGTTTACTCTGCATACTAGAATTTTTGTATTTTGACCAGCTACAGTCTTGAATCTGTTGGGCAAACTGCAATATTATGAACTCTGGCCATACTGTCCTTTTCTAAAAAACTACACTTTTTAAATGTCAGTAATAAATCATTTTCCTAATGAAACTTCTAAAATTTTAGAACCCTTTCATGGCTATACTTGATTGGTAGAAATCCAGAGAACTTGTCTTTTTCTTACACAAAACTAAGAAATTTAGAAACACACTCAAACAGCTTCTTAAAAAAAAAAATAATAAAAAAATCCAGTGCTGCATCTTTATACAGATCAATGTCCAATTATAAGCACAGAGTTGCTGTGGCAAAAGGTCAGGAAAAAAATAAGCTTTCTGGCATTTATTACTTGGAAAATAAGGTCATATATTAGGTCAACCCTCAAATATACACAGAATAAACTATACTGCAGCATTCTAAATACTCTACACAGCAAAAATTATATTGCAATCTTAACATAATCAGAAAAATTAAGTTGAACATATTTCCTCACGACTGTGCTACAGATCAGACTAGGCTGGAAGGCAAAAAACATAGGTCCGATTAATCAGCAACTCATAAAAAGCTTATAATATATTTCTGCTTAATTATAAACCCAGCTTCTTATGAATACTGACTGATAATAATTAAGGCTGATAATAGCAAACATACAAAAAACCATTTAAAAATAATAGTGCACTTCTTTATTGCTTACACAAACACGCAATGCTGGAGTATTCTGATGCCTTTTCAAAAAAGAAGTGTCTCTTTTGAAATAAAAGACCTCATAATTATATAATACACATCTGAAAAAAAATAATTTGACACAGATTTTGAGGAAATAAACATGCTTGTTTGTCAGAGTGAATGCTTGCAGAGAGCACTGTCTTTGTCCTGATATAAGTCACTTCACGTGTTTCACAGACACTCATCTTTGGTATCTCCACAGGATGTGAATGAAATTATACTGAAAATCAGATTGTTATTATTTGACACTTCTCACACTACTATTAATTGTGAAATCAACACTACAAATAGGAAAATACATTCATGAAATGAAACTTCTTCTGATCCATTTTTACTCTTGTCTGATATCTCAAGCCTCTTTTCCTTGCCTCTTCTCCAAATTACATGAGGAATATAAATGACTGGCATTCTTTTATCTGTTGCAGTCATGTCTAGTTTGAATTTCCAAATCACACTTTGTCAGAAGGACTGTATATAATATATCATAGGCAATCCCAGTGGAGATAAAGTACATTCTAATAATTTTAGAAAAGAACTAATTTTTTTTTTTTTTTTTAATCTGCTTTGGATACTTCTGGTTTCATTTCATGTTCATTCTGAATGATACTGAGAGTTCTTTGCTCTGGGCTACGTACAAGATTTCCTGTTTTCTCTGATAGTATTATCAGTGGGCTACTCCACTCTGATAAACTGCAACTGCAATACTAATACGTTTATAATGATGGCTTAAACCCTACACTTCTTTAAGCATTGGAGGCTTCACTCACCTTGTTCAAGTGGCTGGCTTTTAGTTGAAGTAGTTTTCATCTTGAGTGCCTCCCTAACAGACATGTCACAGCAGGAGCCTTTGTTAGTGTCTTGGTCACTGTCAGCCTGATCACTGTCCCCATGCCCGCTGTCCCTCAAGCTGGCTCTTTCTGGATCCTTGAACGTGGAGCTACTGAAATACATATTTAAAAAAAAAAAAAAAAAAAAGAGAGAGAAGAGAGTTGTATTTACTTGTTCTAAGTGGAATTGTACTCTGTGGCAAAGCAATTTTGACAAGAATGCAAATGGGGAAGCCGAGAAAGTTATTTAATAGGCCTTACCTTTGAACAAACTGCTGCCTGCTGCCCATGTAATTGGGCTCTGCGGGAAAATTGTCTGTCTGTGAAAGAGAAGGAAAAAAATACGTATAGTTGTACACTGGACAAATCTCCTGCAGAGCAACAAGATTTCCTAGAGGAGAAATGATTAATAATTCAAAAATTCCCTTAATCTTCAGATTTGTACATTTTAATTAAATTGGAAAATGCTGGCATGTAATTATGTGCTTAGAACAATTAAATGATTCCGGTCCACAAATTACCTGCTAAAGTAAACAATGAAGCTCCAATAAGTAGCATTCTCTGTTAGCAACCTGACAGATGACACTGTTTATGTTTTTTCATTAGTTAGATATTAAGACTGATGGTTATTGAAAATGAGAGAAAAAATTACTTTTGCATATTACAAAAGTGAATTATTCAATAATACTAATTTTTAATCATAATTACATCATCTACTGGGATTCTGAAGCCTTTACTACTGTAATACCATTTCATATATTGCTATATTACTCTTGAAAAAAAAGGAAAAAAATTAAGAAAAATTTGTGGCTGATTAGCTGTGGGGTTTTTTAAATGTTACTGGAAAAGTGCAAGTATGACAATATTTGGATTTTCTCTCTTTAATTTTCATCAGTGTTAATAGCTATGTCAGAAAAATGAAAACTACACATGCAAAGAACATTAAATGATTGTTGTAGACAAGTAGTTTTTAAAAGAAGATACTTTCATTAAGTCTGTCACGAGTATATTTTTAGTAGCATGAGCTAAGTCACTGTAGAAGCAGAAGTATTTACAGCATCCAGACCAACATGGAGTCCTGCCAAAGGGAACTGAATTCCCCTTGTATCATTAGCTGAAGAACTTTGGGAGAAAGAGAGACTGCATCTTTCACAAAATTCCACATACTGTACATTCACACACGTCAGTTCTTCTTGCAGCTGACCTAGTGACAGAGCTTCTACTGTTTTCTGCATCACTTCATATCACACCACTATGCTTCGCAGCAGCTATGAGTTTTGCAACAGCATCTAACGTATCAGTATCGGTAACACAGGCGGTCCTCAATTAATGGAACAGAAGGCCCAAGGTAAGGTTTAATGTCACACAGAAAGTGTTTACACAAGGGACTGGTTTCTTGGATATTTGGTTTTCCCTGCCACTCCACACTCCTTTATTTTTTAGCTTTGTTCTAGTTTTATAAGTAAGCAGTAATTAGAAATACTAGCTAATTTTTGTATGGTTTGAACACAGGAGCTTGGAAAAGATGCACGGAGTTACAGTTGAAATTCAACAGTCATTGCTTTTCAAAACAAAAAAAAGGTAGCCACCTTCAACTCTCATGTGAAATAGATGTGCTTATATACCATGGATATCTTGTGTGACAGGGAAGGGACAGAAGATAAAGAATTATCTGCTGTTTGGCATGTATGAAGTCAATTTACAGTGTACTTTCTTCTTGTTTCAAATTAAATCCTTTAGTTCAAAATTATAATTATACCACACATTATGTTCACATTTTGAAGCTGTTTCTAATTTAAGCTGTGGAGTACATAGCATTGTATGTGTCATCACAAAAATAATCTGAAGTTTTATCAGTGAATTTTATTATAACCTGTATGTCACATTCAGTTTTTACTTATCTTTTTCTCAAAATATAGCATAAAGCACCTATATTTAAAATTCTAAATTTTTTTTTTTTATCATACAATAACTGCACATAATTTGGAAATCTGGGTGTTTGTGCCCAGCTAGAAACTTGTTCTTCAGCAGCATTATTAAAAGATGGGCTTATAAAAGTTCTTAAATACTGCCTAAGAAATGCAAACAACATGCTATATTACAGAAGGAGAATTCTGAAGATCTGGAACATCAAACTCAGTACAGCGCCACTACTTTTCCAAGTCAGTGTTTCAGAAGCTGATGATTTCATCTACAGCTATCCAAACTCCAGTTAGGGGGCAGTTTAGTGCTTTGTGTTTAAAAACAGACAAGATCCTGGTTTTAATCTACGGAACTACAATAAGGGTTTGTCAATTTATTTATTTGAATTCTCAATTCAAATAAACCTTTATAATTGCAGAACTCATGTCTGTTTTCTAGGTCTAATATCTCTACTTTAGATGCTCAGGAAAACTGACCTTATATTTACTTACATAAGGCATCTGTCTTGTCCTAAACACAGCTGCTACTAGAATCAACATTTTGATTTTTAATGTTATTCTCAGGCAAAATGCCTGCTATAAAATGCCTTTTCATCAGTTCTCCACCATTAGAAATCTCAGACTTTTGCCCTGAAATTAATTATAACACCTCCTTAGAGATGGTACTAGGAACTTACCTGTAAACTGGACCACAGTAAAAACTGGTTGTACTTTTTGTTTCTGCTTTTCCATAGAAAAACCAGCATTTAGCACACCCCGGACTAGCCAAGATATAAATTTTAAAATAGAAGTTATGACCACATCTTAGCTGCCATCCTAAAAATGGGAGCAGCTTCTGAGAAACCCTCTATTTATGGTAATCATTAATGACCTTTAACTCGATAATAATTTGACCAATCTCCTTCATACTGTACTTTGCAGCAATATAAACAGTTGGGTGCCATGTCATAATGAGTTCATTGCTGAAAAAGAAATGTAAATACTTGATAACCATGTGCAGTCACAGAGCTGAATTCTTTCCCTTCTGCTCTAAAAGCATTAGACATTCTATGAACTATGAAAGTACGATGCTTGTGTTGAGGTGTAATAGAGCACTCTGAGATACAGGCAGCAAAGAAAGAATTGCTTTAAGTATGATAATATCTATAAAAAAATGAGATAAACTTTTCATTTTAAGGCTAGGTAGTTTAGAGGAATCTTAGAAAGGTAAGCATCTCCTTCACAATGGATTACAGAGAGATAGGAATTTCTAACTCCCTTAAATACATTTTGTTTGGTTGGTTTTTACTTTTTTGAATTTTTTTTGTTTGTTTGTTTGGTTTGGGTTTTTTTGTTCCCAGTTGAAGTGAGAGGTCATATACTTAATTTTTTTTTTACACTTTAACATCTGTAGAAGTGACATTACACATTTCAGCTCATGCATTAATCATACATCTTTACACTGCATAGCTGTAACTGTAAGAAAGGGGTGCTACTTTAAAAAGCTATCAACAGCAAATAAATTCTATGTTCTTCTCTGGGTATATAGCCCTTTCTAGGAAATCAGAACCATTGTGTCTCTCTGCCTCCAGTTTAAACATAGGTTTCAGTTAAACTGCAATTAACCACCTAAAAACTAGTTGCCTACTCTAGGCTAATCAGATAAATCTCTCTATAATCACTGGAGACATACTAGAGACATAATATGTCCCATTTTGGGCATCTAGATTTAGGTATGTACTGTTCCCAGAAATTACTTTCACAGGGAACTATAGGGAAATATAGATGATCAGCAAGATATTCAGTGTAATAGCTAAAGCTAGTAAGATGCATCAAATCAGAAGTCAATTACATGGAATTACAATCTCCTGATAAATAACCATAAATTACTCAAATTTCAGCACTGTTAACCTCTCAAAGAACAAAATAAAACAAGCCCCACCTTCGCTACCACCCCAAAACAAACAAACAAACAAAACAGAAATAAACCATCTCTAAAAGTCACCTGAGTTAAATAGTAAAAACATGTATTCTCTCTCTGTGTTTCAAGGTTGAAAGCTTGAATATCAACTAGGTCACCAACTACAAATACGCATGTTCTTCGGTAGGAAGAAAAAATACTGAGATGAATAGTCTGTAAAACTAAAGCAAAAGCAGGACTGTCTGCTGCCCTGGTTAGATATCGAAGAATTAAAGTCTGTGATGACAATCTAACTGTCCCTAGCTCTACTAGAGAAAAGGTCCTGTTTTTATGGCTTATTTTCACAGATTGGTGGAACCAGTTAATTTCCTGTAGGAGCATGCTGTTAAATCATTCAATGGATATACTTTTTCAGAGTTGCTACAATGGCCCCTTAAAAATACTTTCTTTCATCTATCTGTCCTAATATGTGACTCTAGAGTAAATTTGAAATTTTAGGAACACTGACATTACCGCAATGTTGCAGAAAATTTCCTGAGGATTTCTATACACATTTAATACAGCTTTCTCAGAAGGATGAAGCTCATAAAAAAGAAGCCATTTTGAAATAGATCAGGATGCATATAAGCCTTTCAAAAGCTGCCAAAATTTAAAAAATAAGTTTACTACCTTTCAGAAAATATTTTACAGTTTGATTATGTTACCTTTTTCACTAGGGAGTTGAGGAAAAGGAAAGTAAAAGAACTGGCAAACTAAACCTGTGAAAAATATGTTTTTACTAGTATTGAGTTTCAGATGTCATAATTGCTACAGTCTAATAATGTGACTTGAAGTATCACTTACTGGTCAGTGTTTATGAGAACAACATAGAACATCTTTCAAGGGCTATCATCAACTGTCTATAAATTCATTCTGTTATGTGTGTTAGGGCTTGTGTATGAACATCCCACAGGGGCATAGATAAACTGCAATTGTTAAGAATTGCTCTCATATGGTGAATTTGGGATACTGAATTTTATAAATTCAAAGTAAAACAATTCAGAAGTTTGAAAGTCAACAGCTGAGGTTCTACTGGCCATTCTAGAATGGTTATGATTTCCAAAAGTTTCATTTAGAGAAATTAAAATTAAAAACTATGGCCAAGAACAAAGTATCAGAAACAAATGCCTCATAGGGTCCATTAAACTTAAATAATCTCATGGGACCAGTAAAATTAAAGCTTCACCACTGGAAACAGTTTGAACCAGCCTGGGCAGAGCACTACACAATGAATTACGGGGAATATTTTTAGCAATGGGCTACTTTTTTTTTTTTTTTTTTTTTTTTAAAGTTCACTCTCATGAGGTATGTGTGTTTACTTCCGTTGAAATGTTTTGATTTTTTTTTAAATAAAAAGGAGTTCCACTGTGGGTCTGCAAGCACATATATTTTTTCAAAAAAACTGAGGATTAAAATTACACCCCCATATTAATCAATCAGATTTCAGGGATTCTATTATTGCTCAGTAAGACAATGGTAGAGGTCTTCATAAAGCTTCTGCTTTCAAGAATTCCTATAAATAGCAGAATGTCTATTAAAAATTAGAAGTTCCTAACTATTATGACATAATTCTGATGATTTCTAGTTATTTTTGGTGTATTCCATAGTATTTGAATAAAACTAGAGAAAAATAAAAGTTTTCCATTCAACTGATCTCTTTCTGAAAAAACCTAACAAACCTTAAAATCAACATGACTACAAAGAAAAAGACAGAGAAAGTGAGAGAGAGAGAGAGAAAGAAGGAGAGAGAGAAATGCAATATTTAAATATTCTTGACAAATTATGCCCAAAAATAATTGTCATACTAGGGAAAGATGTATTCTAAAATGTAAAAAAAAAAAAAAAAAGAATTAGACATTAATCAGATTTATGAATATTAGACTACTAGAATATTCATAATTTTTTCTCAGAATTACAGGAACAAGTATCACATTTTCAGAAATGATTCAATGTAACTCCATTTTATGTAGTGTTCACACCTGAACTATAATAAAGCAAAATGTCTTTGCTGACTTTAACTTCTTTTTAATTAAATATTAAATGCAAAAATGAAATGAAACATCTCTCTCTTTTATCAGACTGCCACTTAATATTGAACTCAAGCATCTTCTGTGTCTTTTCAAGAAAGCTTAATTCCAAGTATTCGCCCTTCCCTCATGAAACGAAGATCTTATATAATGGCAATCAATTCTGAAGACAAAAGAATTGCATTCTGCCAAATCTAGTTTTGAAAGAGCAGACAATCGTCTTCATTTTGTTAGAAACCATTTGGGTTCAACATAATACAATTTTTCAGAAAAACTCCTCAGTACAAGACTGCTAGTAAGTGTATGTGCTTAGCCTAAAGTAGTAGGTTTTGATTTCATAAATATTACTTCATTAAGAAAATATACTGCTGTTCCTAAACAAAAAAAGTGGTAATAGTCAATACTCCATTGCATTTTAATTGAGGGAATTCTTGCTGAGAGACGGAGGAGATGTTTACTTTTTGTGAAATATTAGAAGAATGCCGTT
>JAAGNO010011059.1:9646-21431 GCA_033439905.1 Ceryle rudis | reverse complement strand
AGCCAACAACAAAACAAGCAAAAAAACCACCCCACAATGCCCCTCCAAGAAAACCAACCAACCAACCAACTTAAAAAAACCAACCATACAAACAAAAAAAAAACCCCAAACACCTGGGCATAAACTTCTAATGAGTTATTTTTCAAGGACAATAGGCTGTTTTAACAAATCTTGTCCTAATATATGCTCTCCAGTATCTATCTCTTGAAAATGTTTTTGAGACATAATTTATATGACATGTACATATTTGGGAAGTTCACACTTGCTGCAAAATGTGTATTTTTGTGTCAAGAGACCTACAGTGTGTTTATGTGAATTTCCAACATATGTAACATTCTTCAAAAGCACATTAAAAACACAGGGCAACAAAAACAGTCAGATGCACAAGGCAGTATCTTTTACCAGGCTGCTGTACTCTTTACTGAAGAGTGTTAGGGGCTCATGTTTTCTCTTTCTCTTCAGTAATAAAAGCAACACTGTGATGGAAATAGGTCCTGTGCTATTCAGTGAAACACACAGAGTGATTTCTGAAAAGTGAAACTCTGAGGACAGAGACTAACAGCCTTTCCTGTAAGAGAAGGAATGCAGATTGTCCCCATATAGTACATGCTTCCCCCCTCCCCCTGCCATGTACTATCTTCTCTTAGCAAGTACCATATTTGTTACCAAAAAAAAAAAAAAATCTCGTTGATCTATTGCTTAAGCTTTCATATTAAAGTACTGCAGATAGTTGAGTTTGTACTATTGAATTAATAAAAGCAATTATTTCTTAGTTTTACAAGAGTTTTCTCTGCAATGCACAAGACAAAAAATTTAACACAGTGCAAGGATTAGAAGTCTTAAGGCCCAGTCACGTTTCCTCTCACCTCATTGATGGTTGCACTGAGCCTGAAGAGTGAAGAAGCTAAAAACCTCACTATACACAGACATATTTTTAAGTGACCCTAGCAAAAAAGTAGACTTGAAAGACATGCCAAAGTTGGGGTAAGACTAGTCCTGATCAGGTTGAGTTTTTTTATATGAAATAAAAGACCAAAAGCTTTCAAGAACAATTTTGCCTCTTCATCACTGGGGAAGAACCTTCAAATCCTCTGCCAGAGCAGATGCAATATATGTGTTCAAGGGTACACTTCTCTCTCAAAGAAAGATGGGACTAGGAAAAAGCGTGGAAGCTGAAAATAAAACTTCCTTCTACTGAAATGGGAATTAAGATTTTTTGGACCAAACTCAAATTGTTGCTTTTTTCAAAATGGTTTCAGGTTTCTGAGCCTCATATTCATTTGCATTGGAGAAACATTAAATACAAGCATCTAATGAAATTATGATAGTCTGGAAAGATGTGAAAAGTTGTCAAATGAGACTAGGAAAAAATTATTGTAATATGAGCTCTTAAGTTGAACTACATTTTGGAGAAGGTGCAAGATCTGAACATAGGAAGAGGTGCCAAACATCACACTACATAAAGAGCTTGAGCTGAAAGTACAATAGCTCTGCTTCTGCTATCACAGTGTCAATAAATAAACATAATGAAATTCATGACACATTATTGCATTGCTCTGTATCGCCTCTATTCATTTAAAAATGATGAACACATTTAAAATAATTCATGATTTGTCAAAGTCTGTGAACTGTGTAGTTACACTGGTTCTTTAAGAGGCATTTGTGAAGATTTTACCAGAGCTTGATGCAACTTATATCAAAGTAAGGATGGAAATATGAAAAAACAGAAAAACTGTTTCACCCAAATCTGCTAGTACAGTTGCATCCTATATATTTACACTGTTCACCAATGATATGTACTTACTAAAGCTACTCTGTCAATAAAAAACACATTAAGAACCTTTTGAAAGAGCTTCCTTGTCAATTAGGCTGCAGATACATTCTATCGCTCCAGTTTTCCTGTCAATTTAATATACTGGATCATATTAACAGTACTGGCTTGTCAATAAGGCAAATCTGAATCCTATTAATGGAGTTATACTGTCAATATAATCGGCTTCCTATTTATCAAGCTCTCGTATTTGGGAAAGCTGTGAAATGGGATTATAAGGTTAGGTTACGTACATCTGTCTCTATATTACATAAATATTTCAGGAATTGTATCCTGTTGTGAAAGAAACACGTGTAATCACTTTTTTCCATTACATAAACTTCAGATGTCAGAACAGTATAATTGTTTACCACTGCTGAGAAAACATTAAATCATTCTCATTTATCACATTATGTTTCCTCTTGCTCCATGTAACACTGTTATTCTGTAAGACAGTCTACTTCTGTGCCACACATACAGAACTGCAAAGAGATGTATGCACTCCACCCCAACTGCACAAGATAATACCTCCTCCAGAAAATAAAAGGAAAGAGACAAAACAGATTTTAGGAACGAAATACAAAGCACTCCACAATCTCAATGCATATTTAGCCCTTGTACTACTGCCCTGTATAATTTTGGTGGAACTAAAGCTTGTAAGTATAACTCCAGTCTAACACAGCCCCCTGAAAATAATTAATAAGAGGTAGTAGTTCGTGCATAAAAAAACAGTAGAATTTCAGCAAGCCTTCTATAGAAGCCTTAATGAAGTTGAACATTAGTTGCTTTTAACCACATTTAGTATTAGATAACTACTTCGACTGGATTAGCAGAATATATGACAGACCATTAAACCTGATTATGTTAAAAACCCTTTTGCTTTAAAAAAAAAAAAGAAAGAAGAAAAAATAATTGTATTAAAATATACTGGGCATTCTCTTATCAAATTAAGTCTCTTGGTCTAACTTGAAAAAATTAATTTAAAAACACATGGTCCAAAATGACAGTTAAAGGTCAATGAATCAGGTTGACAATTATATTTTCTGGTAGCAGATGGGTGCAATGAAACCTAATGATTGAATTTGAAATGTTTTAATACACCTTTTATCTATAGCTCCCACCAAGTTTAGTCTACCTTAGTATTCCTAACTATCATATTTACTGCATAACAGACTCAACTATAATTAGCTAACTAGAATAAAATCTGCACTTATCACAATATCCAGATTATTCTAAGAATATCATACCATGAAATCTAAAAAACAATATGTTTTGGAGTTTATTTTAGATAGCATTTGGGTTTTCTTTTATTTTTCATTCTAATCTATGTGTTAAATAAGCAGTCTATAAATTAAGACATTAAAATTAGAGAGAAACTTAAATAGTGCCTTGAAATTTAAGATGATCCAAGTATGTAACAATTTAAAAAATATTTTTCTCTCCTTTTTCTGTATGAAACCAACCTTTTCTTTGTCTTTCTTTCTTTCTTTCTTTCTTTCTTTCTTTCTTTCTTTCTTTCTTTCTTTCTTTCTTTCTTTCTTTCTTTCTTTCCTTCTTTCACACAGATTTCACAATGCAATTTTAATGTCTCAAAATTTTTAATTTGGAGACATATCTGAATGCTCTTTCTCAGTAGGAATTCCCAGTGAGGCCAGTAAGTGTTGCAGAATTTGTCCAATTCTTACCACTGCTGTTTTCCTGTTTCTAAGAGCAACATATCACAAAAGTTTTCTGAAGAGATAAAAGCTTATAAACACTGCAGTGTTTATAAGTGTTTATGGTGGAGAAGAAGATCAAATTATGTCCTTTTTACACTGACAAACTGTTTTGTACTCATGATATTTAGTAAGGGGAAACAGAGACACTGGTTATTTTAAATCTGTTAAGTTTGTGTTAACATCTATCCACTATGTTTACCTTCTTCTGTCCAGCCCATACTCTCACTAAAGGCAACAATAAAACCCTCACAAGCCATGACCTGAGGTCCACTGAAATCAATGGATGTTTTCAAATTGGTTTCAATAGCCCTTGGATCAGTCTGCTTACTTCAATTACAGGCTAAGCGAGTCTTTACATAGTGTGCTACATTCCCACAGATACATATGTTGTATGCTGAAGAAAGCTGCAAAGGAGCAGGAAAAAGATTATAATAGTGATGAAAATGAGAAAAAAATCTTAAATGTAATATTCCTTTATCCCAGCATATGGTCTTCTCTAGGGATGGCATTAAAACAGATTTGTAATGGCAGTGACAGGGAAAGGTGATTAGCTAGGCAGCAAACACTCTGTGTGGCACAAGACTCCATTCTGTTTCTTCCCTACAGAGTGAAAAAAATTAGTAATAAAGATAAAGCAGGACTTAGTTACGAAGCCACACTGCCTGCACAGATAACATACAGAGGAAGGATGAAACTTTCTTCCAAGGTGGTGGTCGGAAGGACAGAAGTTAATCTAGATCACCTCCTTTCCTTTAAAGCTGCAACCTTATCCCCTTTCTCTTCCTAAAATCCTTTTCCAGGAAAGCAATGATTCCCACAAATGACTCAGGAAAAAAAAATCACAGATGTTAAGACTTACAATATTACCCTCTGTCTAATTTCTTTAGTTCATGCAACTCTATTTCAACAGTTTGTTAAAAATCCCCAAGTTTTTCTATAGACATTTTGTGACAGAATACAAAGCCCTATTTTCACACAAATACCTTGGCATAATTATTTCCTCTCAGCCCTAGAAAGACACACCACTAAATATGCTGCCAAAATAGTGGCTGAATTTATTACAGAATAGTAGAACATCAAACTTTATAGCCTCACATGCCTGTGCAAGGAGATTTTCATCTGTAAAATAATGATGAGTTGATTTATTATTTGTAACATAAAATAAATAATTTAGGCTTGCACTGACTTAGCAAGAGGTTCTGTCCCTAAATATATTTTAAAGCCATAATAGTCATGTGCCAGTGATGAGGCATCTCATAAAATGGAAAGTTTGATCAAATAAACCATGAATATAATAGCAGTGGTCAAGTAGGCTTGGACAGAAAAAAATAAGGCCTTGCATCTGCATGGCTTTGTATAACCATTCCCAACTCTGTCACTTCAGTGTGAACCTACTGGAGAACTCTGTATTAGTTGATTTGGACCAAGCATAAAAAATAGTTATCTTTCTCAATAGGATCACCTCATCTAGAACACGCTTACTTATGTAGGGATTACCACAGGTAAACTCATATGTATTTAAGGTCTGACTTTGATTTGTAAATTGTTAACAGCTTAAAAAAAAAATGTTCTGGATTACCCCTCTCATTACAGCTTTCTGTATTGAGACTCTGAAATCAGATTTTGCTGTTAAAATAAAGAAGATCCACATAAGAAGCGTTGTCTGTAAAGATTCCAGGATTGGGAAAAGTCATCTTTCTGTTGTTAACATCCAGCACACCACTGCAAGTTTTGCCAGGAAAAGAGACTGAACATGAATGTTAACATTTGACTGAGGGGCTAGTCAGAATACTGTGATTAAATTATGGATTTGCCTCTGTATCTAATTAGCAGGATGCTCACCCAACCTGTGGACACTTTTTTCAAAAGAGAGTGGATACAATGCCAACTGCAGGATGCATATATATTTTCATTTATATATTTAAGTAATGAACTATCACACAAAATAGTTAATGCAACCTTCTCTAAATAATGTCCACATCACAAAAGCCCCAAGCCAAATTCAGAAGTGTGTGTGTGTGAAGTCTCTTTCAAAATGGGAAAAGACATGGAAATATGACAGGTACAGTGCAAGACATTCCAAACAGAAATTCATGCAAAGGGGAAAAACCAAACTTGTTCAAATTGTTCATACTGCTCTTCCTGAATGTTCAAACTGGATAATATGTAACACAGACTAGTGCTGCTCCCTGCAGGTGGATCATGAGCCCACATGGAGCCACAACAACTTCCAGCTTCACTGGAATTCAACATGGAGTTAGGTGCTTAGCTGCGGAGTGATCTCCGGAGCAGAGCCTTTGCATATAATTCTTCTACACATATGCCCTCAAAACTTTGTTTCAGCTAGAAAAGCTCATGAGGAGATGAATTAGATGATTTCCATGGAAAGTTACTGGTTTACATGGTTTACATAATTTCAGGGCCATCTTAATTTACCAGTGATTCTTTCAAAAAAAACCCACCATTGGGCCATTGGAAAAAAAAAAATAAAAAAAAAAAAAAAAAAAAAGCCATACAATACTAAGGGACTACTATAGAACCTTTAGTTCACATGCAACTTTATTAACTTCACTGCAAATTTATAAGAATAAGTGAACTTGGGTTTGTTGGTTGTTTTTTCTTTAACTCTTCTCAGGCTTTAAGTAATAAAATACAAAATACCCTTTTAAAATATGCTAAGGTCTGGAGAAAACTCATTCCATGAAAACAGAATTAGGATCTTACTCCTAGGGACTTGTATATCAAGCTTCAGTACAGAGACTTTGCAAGGTAATGGTATAGAGCCCTATTCTTAAAGATTTATAATAAGATTGCTGCCTTATCCTTAACGGCAGCATAACAGCATCAATATAATGATAATCCAAACTACCAGCAACCTTAAGAATGTGCAAGGAATAGACAGATACTGGCAGGAATTAATCTGCCATTTTCACACATCTGCCCAAGGGAGGTATTGTAATTGCAAAAATTTACTCTTAGACTGCTGAGACTCATAGTAATTATGTTTCTTTTTTAATAGAAATAGCCACAGGTAGTAACAAATTGGGTTTTGAGATGGGGAACTGGGCATGCATTCTAACCCAAATTACTATGTAATTGTCTTTATTATAAAATACTATAGAAAACCTATGGCTCAAATTTTAAATCAGAGCTAAACCTTTCCTTTAACTAAAGACTTCTCCTCCCACAGCTATTCAACATGTATGCCTATTTCTTCATTCACTGGAAAGATCAGTATGACTGCAAGTAATTTATCTAAAGATCTTTGCCAATGCTAACCAAAATTCCTGAAGCTTGCATGTGCCTTATAGAAACACCTTTCTCTTGCTTTACTTTCATTAAAGTAGAGTAACAAGTAGGTCAAAAACTGGAAATCAAGCTACTCTTTCCTAAGGTTCTTTTGCCAGTATCAGGGGATGAAAAAAATAGTGTGTGTGGTCTACATATATTTTAAATGAACTGAAATTAATTTTTCTTCAAAATTCTGGAAGCCTGTTTGAAACAAATGAACACAGGAAAGGATTTAAAATTAGTTATTTCACTCTTGAAGCAATTATTATTTCATTATTAGCACATTATTGCAATAATGAGACACACTGTGGGGAAAGTTCATATATATATGGTGACCAATTAATAAATAATAAAATAATATATCCAGATACTTCTGACCCTTGCAATATTATTATAGGCTTGAATAAAATGCTATTGGTGGTTTAAACAGGCAAAATACTTCTACTTTAAAGACTATGCATTGAAAGAAATAACATAAAACGTTTTGTTTTCCCCCTCTTTTTCACCCGGTGGCTACAAGGCTGACTGATAAGTTCCTTGCCTCAGAGCTATGACATGCAAATTATCGTGTGTTTTTTAATACCTATCACAGTTGATGGAAGCAATTGAGTGCTGATTATTCTTATTTGTCACATGACTTACACCTCCTTTTCATCATTACTCTCAGTCCTGAAGTTTGATAGCAGGATACACAGTTTTAAGCAAGATGTATAACTTCCACTATGAAGTGGAAAATGAGTTCCTTCCTTACCTATGCTCTTGCCTCAGGAAAAAAATGACAACAGCATTTGTCTCTAAACTTGATGCTTTCTAGGTTGCAGCACAATGTGTGGATTGACAGCATCTTCCAAAACACTGTTACACAGCTGTGTACAGATCTTACACTATATATATATATATATATAAAAGTGCACATTGGTCGTTAATAATGCCTTTTATCCAGCTAGGTAGTTCATTTGAATCCACGCTACTCTCTTATATACATATCCGCACATACGCATTCATACAAATAATTGTATTATCTGACATGTAGTCTGGACATCTAAGTAGTTTCTAAGACATTGTGAATACAATTTTTTAAAGGCTTTTAAATTAATTATTTCCCAAGCACTATAAATTCCACTATATTCTTATTGACATTTGATCCACTGAAATGATGGAGAGATGAGAAAAGAACACATTTGGTACTTTACAGCTGTGGCTGGATAATCTTGCTCATGATCATCAAAGCAGGATTGTTTTTATGATCTTCAAATATGCATATCAAATTACACAAGTCTGTGCGAAAAAGTGAAAATATTAAATATTCACACATCAGGACTATCTCAATAGAGTAGTAGGGAATGCATTTGTAGGCTAAGTGAAATGAACAGCTTTTCCAGCTTTGCAGTGTTTTTTAAAGCAAAGGAGAGAAGCAACAGGGAGCAGTTCAGCTAACACAGACTCACAGATTCTGGGCTGAATTCTGTACATGCTTACGTACATCAGCAACTCCGTTCCTGTAAGCCATCTATTTAATTCAGTGGTGTTATTGACCTAAATTAGAATATGCACTGAATAAGTGGTTTAAGGATTATGCCTTGAAAGACATAATAATGCAATATAAGTTCATTTCCATAGGCCTCAGAATTACTTATGCACTGATTAAGGACATGATCCTGCTCTGTCTAATTTGTGGAAAACTAGTCTTCCTCAACAGTGGTAGGAACAAAGTCCAAGTCCTGAATTTGAGGAGCATTACTAAAACAATATTTGGTTTTCATCTTTAAATTTTTATAGAATTTAAATATTTGCATTAAGAACTAATGAAAATTTATTTAGCCCACTTCAGCTCACCTTTTTTTTAAAACTGAGTTGTAGCTAAACAATCTTAACCGTAAGTGGTTGCTTAGCAATCAGCAAAGAGCAAGACTGAAATATAGTAAGTAAAGAAACTGACTGACATGTTCTGTGTTTGAATCATGGCATTCATTAAAGACAACAGAATAACACCAACAGAAGTTCAAAACAAAATTCTATTAATAAAAGAATATATATAACTGTCTTCAGGAAAAAATTATGCATTTAAAAGCTACAAATTGTGATTCACATGTCTGCTCTCTATAAAAAATCCTTTAGCTATTATTAAAAATTCATTAAAGTCCTTCAAATTTTGATGAAACTATTATTTACCTTTTGTTTTTAATTCATTTGTCAAGTGTGTTTCCAATGATTTTAAAAACAGTATATATCTACAAAGCAAGCAAGAGTTTATAGCTTTGAAGACTTGAAATTGATTTTTAATGCACCAGCTTTCAAACACTACAAAGGCTGCTCTCTGCTGATAAAGACAGTAAACAAGAAATTGTCCTTTAAATGTTCCCTTTAATGTTTTTCTTTAATTAAATATCAATCAAAAAACATTGCAATATTATTTTTTTTTAAATTAAGACATTAAAAAATGTCTAAGGTTTTTGACACACAACACATCCAAACGAATGAAAACTTATATTACTTTTTTTTACTTGTGTTAGACTTTCTTTGCACTGTAAACTTTGTTAATCAAGAAATAAAAACTTAAAAGTAGTTTATTACTGAACATAGCTTTGTTTATTTAGTAGAAATGTTAAAAATTATGAAATGAAACTAGACATTATGAAAGTTCTGAAGTAAAATGCTTTTTTAACACCTTTAAATTATTTTAATATATTCCTTTCCTCTAATCAGAACAAAGTCTATTTATGTAGATTAGTTACATCTAGAGTCTCATTTATCCAACCTGTATTTATCCTTTGATCACAAAGCTTGTTAACTTAAATGGTCTTTTATTGTTATGATTCGTTTTCCCATAATTATGCAGTTTAACTGCCTGATTTTTTTTGAATAAATATATGCAAACGCGCCAATCATATTCAGCAGTGTTATGCTGGATGCTCAATGAACTGTAAGAACCATTTCAATACAATAAAACTGCCTGGAAGTGTTCCAGGGCAAGGACTGCAAATACCAGTAATCATAGTGTCACTAGAACTAGTACAGGCAAATACAAGCGTGTCACATATGTATCAATAGATGGTCAGAAACACTGCCTGAAACTAATTTAGCGTGCCTATCACTGCAAGAACTTAAAATGCATCGATCAGAGGTCCCAACCACACATCTGAAATTATGCTTTTGTATCTTGTAACAAGACTTTTCCCTTCCACTTCAGAGTCCTCCGTTGGTATGCCATGGAGACGTCAGCACACAACCAGCCAGCAGGGAACAGGATGCAATTAGAAACATTTCTATTATGGGAAAAAGTATTTTATGAAATAGGGGATCTCTGATCTGATACGCATATCGCAAAGCTAGTAGAAAGATCCATGGCTAAAACAAAAACCTGTTTATTTGAAGGCTTTTAGTTTCCCAGATCACTTATGGCATACTAAATTGAAAATAGATGGGCATGGGACTGATTGTCCTGAAAGCTGAAAGAGGAGATAGTCCCTCACTGCACAAAAGTGGGATGCAAACTGATCTTTGTGCTGTCCCTCTGTACAAGTAACACTAAAATTGGCTGAAGCTATACAGTTATATCTTTATATGTAGGACTCCTCAATTTTGAGGACACATTACCAAATGAAAAAAGGAGCTATCCTCACCTCAGGCAAGTCAGCTGAAATGATCTTCTGCTACACTTTCTGTACAGGTAGCACCACTAACTAGTGGAAGCAGTTCAGTAGAAGAAAGAGATGGCTCTCATGTGACTTAATAAGTAGGAAATGTATCAGTAGCTTTTGGGATTTAGCTAGAAAATATATGACTGCTCAAGGATGTTATTTAAAGCACTGCCTAATATCCTAATTAAGAGGGACATTCATATGAATTTGCTTGTTCTTGAATGTAGCAGTTAATACTGAGTATTTTTCCTAAAATGCTTAATAATTTATCTATTTTTATTTTCTCAGAATTTACAGTAATTAATCCAGAATATTCTTCTCTTAAAAAAAAAAGTCTACAGCAGACTGAAAAACTAAGGTTGCACTAAAAAGACCGTGACAAATATATTACTAGAATTTAGAACACACCTTGTCTAAGATTTATGACAGGCTGCACACTACTCCATTTCATCTCCTCATATCAGCAAAAGCAGCAACTAGTTAATCTCCTTGTTGCCCCCTTAAAAACATAACAAATGAACCACTTGAACTCGAGGAACTTTTCCCAAAAATCATTTTGCTAGTCTCTTCCTAATACCTTTTTCTTCTTTCCTTTTTTTTTTTTTTTTTTCCCCTTCTATTTAGGTAAAGGCTGGCAGTCCCCTGAGATTTTCACTTGTCTCCTATATTTTTGAACCCTTTAGCATTAATTTTTTTCTGCTTCTTACAGCTGAAGTACAGATACAATTGAAAGGATAAAGCTCTCAGGCTATCTGCTGCAAAAATTTGTCCCAACTGTTCTACTCTGACCTTTTGACATCAAAGGATTGCTTCTATGCTTTTAAAGATAAAAACAGAGCTATGTTTCTGCTCCAGTCAACAAATCATTGTTTAAGTTCTTTTCACAGAAAATTCTTACCTGTTGGAAAATACTAGTACTAGTGCCAAAATGTCTTTTATTTGTGGATGCAGGTACTCCTCAGTGTTTAAGAGACCTCTGAAGACCTCCACCATGCATCCTATGTGTTTTCTTCAGAAAGAAAACACCACCACATATACATACACTTTTTATATGTAGAATCTGTGTCTTGCATAGTGAAACCTAAAACTAATTTGACAAGGCATTTTAGCTTTTGTAGAAACAATAAAACAAAGAGAAAACAAGCAGGATGTGTAAATATTACTCAGTATGTTAATGTTTCCTGGGAAGGAAGGTAGTGGAAAGAAAGACAGACAGACAAGAAAGACAAGAAAGAAAGAAAGACAGATAGGAAGAAAGGGAAGGGAAGGGAAGGGAAGGGAAGGGAAGGGAAGGGAAGGGAAGGGAAGGGAAGGGAAGGGAAGGG
>JAAGNO010011058.1:6106-24850 GCA_033439905.1 Ceryle rudis | reverse complement strand
ACCGGCCTGGCTGAACAGGGAGCTTTTGCTGGGACTTAGGAGAAAGAGGAGAGTCTACCACCTTTGGAAGAAGGGGCTGGCTACTCAGGAAGAGTATAGGGATTTAGTTATGTCGTGTAGAAAGAACATTAGAGGGGCAAAAACTCAGCTAGAACTCAGCCTGGCCACCGCTGCAAGAGATAATAAGAAGTGTTTTTACAAGTAAATAAACAACAAAAAAAAACCCAGGGAGAATCTCCACCCTTTACTGGATGTGAGGGGGAACATTGTTACCAAGGATGAGGAAAAGACAGAGGTAGTTAATGCCTTCTTTGCCTCAGTCTTTAACAATCAGACCAGTTATCCTCATGGTTTTCAGTCCCCTGAGCTGGAAGATAGGGATGGAGTTCGGAAAGCATGCCTTATGAGGAGAGGCTGAGGGAACTGCGATTGTTTAGTCTAGAGAAGAGGAGACTGAGAGGAGACCTTTTTGCTCTCTATAGCTACCTAAAAGGAGGTTGTAGCAAGGCTGGTGTTGGTCTTTTCTCCCAAATTGTTAATGATAAAATGAGAGGAAATGGCCTCAAGTTGTGTCAGGGGAGGTTTAGATTAGATATTAGGTAGAAATTCTTCACTGAGAGAGTGGTTAGGCACTGGAACAGGCTGCTCAGGGAGGTAGTGGAGTCATCATTCCTGGAGGTGTTTAAAAAGTGAGTGGACGTAGCACATGAGGCTATGGTCTAATGGATAGATAGATGTTAGGATGAAGGTTGGACTTGATGATCCTAGAGGTTCTTTCCAACCCTAATGATTCTATGATTCTATGCCATTGAAGGGCATTTCCTACTTGACCAACCTAGTGGTCTTCTATGATGGAGTGACTACATCAGTGGACAAGGGAACAGCTATGGATGTTGTCTATCTAGACTTCTGTAAGGCCTTTGACCTGATACCAACATCCTTTTTTCTAAATTGGATAGATAAGGATTTGATGGATGGACTGTGAATGAGGAATTGGTGGAAGAGGAATGGTTGCATCCAGAAGGTAGTGGTCAATGACTTGATGTCCAGACAGAGATCAATGATGAGTGGTGTCCCTCAAGGCTTCAAACTGGGACCAGGATGGTTTAATGTCGTCATCAATAACATAGACAGCGGTATTGAGTGCATCCTCAGCAAGTATGCAGATGACACCAAGATGAATGGTACACTTGACATGGCTGAGGGATGGGATGCCATTCAGAGGGACCTGGTGAAATGGAAGAATTCAGCCCATGTGAAACTTATGAGGTTCAACAAAGCCAAGTGCAAGGTCTTGCACCTGCATCTGGGCAACCTCAGTGATCTATACAGGGTGAGGAATGAAAGGATTAAGAGCAGCCCTGCAGATAAGGATGTGGAGTACTGGTGCATAAAAAGTTGGACATGAGACAGCAATGTGTGCTCACAGCCCAGAACGTCAGTCACATCCTGGGCTACATCAAAAGAAGCATGGCCAGCAGGTCGAGAAGGGTGATTCTGCACCTCTGCTCTGGTACCCCACCTGGGGTACCGCGTCCAGCTCTGGAGCCTTCAGCACAGGAGAGACATGGACCTGTTGGAGTGGGTCCAAAGGAGACCACAAAAATAACCAGAGGGCTTGAACCCTTCTGCTGTGAGGACGGGCTGAATGTGTTGGAGTTGTTCAGCCTGGAGAAGAGAAGGTTCCTTATTGCAGCCTTTCAGTATTTAAAGGATGCCTATAGGAAAGGTGGGGACAAACTTTTTAGTAGAGCCTGTAGCAGTAGAACAAGGGGTAATGGCTATAAACTAAAAGAAGGTAGGGTTAGATGAGACAAAAAGAAGAAATTTTTTACAATGAGGGTCTTGAAACAGAGTGGAAGAGGTTGACCACAGAGGTAGTAGATATTCCACCCTGGAAATATTCCAGGCAGGGCTGGGCACAGCTTTGAGCAACCCGATCAAGTTGAAGATGTCCCTGCTTATTGCAGGGAAGTTTGACTGGATGACCTTTAAAGGTCTCTTCCAACCCAAACTATTCTATGAATCTGTGGTTCGGTGGTGGACTTGAAAGTGTTAGGTTTATGGTTGGACTTGATGATCTTAAGGATCTTTGCTAACCTAAATAATTCTACGATTCTGTGGTCTTATGAGGAGAAATGAGACATTTACACTGTGAGTGACTTGTTTTCTCTGGGGAAAAAAAGGAAACAAGGTCAGTGTGAGGAAGAGCAAATGAATTGCTACTTGGGAAGGAGGGCCTGAAAAATCAACAGGTGCCTCTGACACTTATGGAGAAAAGAACAGAGAGTTTGGAAAACTTGTGGCTTGCAACAGAGAAAGGCACGCTACAGACCTCCTGGAATGTTAGTAGGAATTAGGGGGAGCTGTGGAGAATCCCAGAAAGAGGTGTTCAGAGGTAAGCTCATAGCTACAGGAGGATAGGAGAATGTGAAAAGATTCTGGAGTATGCAGTGATCTGTGCACAAGCAAGAAAGTTCCTGCTTGTGAGGGATAGAAATAAACCAGTCCAGAAGTCATTGTGGCTGCACAGCAGAAGTGATTATATTTAGACATACCTCTTGCCATAGAGGCATTATTTGGAATAGATCAATTGTACTCAGCTAATATTTTCTTGGCAATTTTCCTAACTGGTTGCCTCCTCCTGTGTTACTCTTGCAGAAGTACAAACACTGTTCAACTTGGATTCATAATCTGCATCTGATATAAATGATCTGCAATAGTCATGAGCTAGATGTGTCTATGACGGTCTTGATAGTTACCTCACCACCAAATCTGCCTCTGCCCCTAACTCACATGAATCCTTGCCTTTTTTCAGGCAAGCTTGCAACCAACAATATGGAACGATACCAAATTACTACTTCTCCAATAATAATTGATAACTGCCTTTTCATTGTATTGAAAACAAAATGATCCTTCATGTGTGGTGTATGTTCTAAGGCACTGTGTTGACTTTCCAAAGCCTACAGAAGCATTTCTGTGTCTCTCTTGTGCAAACTTGCAGACAGGCACAGAGATATGCACGCAGTATGCCTGGTTGTTACTGCCATGCCTGGACCTGTTCAAACTTGCAAGTGACCTTTTCTGAACTGTTTTCTGCTATGACTGCCACACTCCTTGTTAGTTGTCATGTATAATTTTACAGTCAGTTAGGCACACTGCACATTGATTGTCTCTTTCCTCCATGGGACTTAACCTTAATTTCGAAATAGCTTTGTTTTTATAGGCATATGTTATAAAAGAGTAGGATGAAGGATGGAGTATATTCTTCTTTCCAGTAGTCAAATGATACTCTGCTCATTTTATCTCGGAAGATGTAAGCCTGTAGATTTTGATGTCCTCTATAGTTTTGTGGGTTTTTTTGAGTGGACAACAAATTCACATCTTATCTTTGCTTCTACCTCCGCTTAGGTGGACTACCTTTTTTCAACTTTTGCAAGCTTTCTTATTACCTTTCTGACATCTAGATCCTGATGCTCCCAGTACATGTCAATGTGCATGATATCTTCATCTCTAACTCTTCATCACCACACTATCTACTTGCACTGCTAACAGCTGAAACTTCCAGCTTCCTGATTTGTCTATATCCTACCCTATTTCCTTCCTGATTTCTGACCCCACTGGTTTCCTTCTGCTCTTTTCAGCCAGCGACACTCATTTTTAATAGCTTCCATATAATGGGCTCAATTCAAACAGGACATCATGTAACTCTCTGCCTGACCTTCATGTTGAGATTGATTCTCACCAGTGTAGCACAGATGATCTTTTAATTTTCCTATATCTGTCTAAAATCTCCTAAATTTTGGTTAAGAATTCAGTAAAGTTCTTATTTTATTTGAACTGGTTTAACTTTCTTTTGCATTTAGAGACCATAAATATAAAAAGATAGCCTGCTTCCCTGCTATTTCCCAATGAATTCTGAAAACAGAAGAAATACTGTTAAAGGAATGGTGGATAACAAGTGTCAATCATGAGGTAATTGTACAGTTTGTTGACTGATTGAGGAAAATACTGAAGGCCAGGAAAATTACAGGTTCTAACATCTTCTACTGTGTTGAAAATTGTGCTAAACTTTCAATTGTCCCAGTAAAATTCAGATCATATTATCTCAGTAGAAAGCAGTATGTTGAATTACTTTGCAAAAAGTAAATTGTAATGAAAAAGCAGCTAGCAAGAGCTTGTTTCAAGTTGCTAGGATGAATCAGTAAAACCTGTCCTAAAAAGTCATTCAAGGAACCAGTGAAAGTGTCTGCTGAGATGCACTTTTTAATCATTTAAACTAAATGACATTGGCTTCCTCTGAATAATTTCCTCAATGTGATACTGTGGTTAAAGATACCAGTAGCTTATTTTAACTTCTATCTTCCTCTGGGGAGTATCTTCTTTTTTTGTGTGTGCTGAAGTTATTTGTCATCCTGTCTGTATATATGCTAGTAACACATTTGAGAAAACTTAAGGCACAGTTTTGATAAAGAGATTTCAAAGCTGCTGGCACAGTGGGATTATTTAGATGCCCTGTGACATCCATATTTACACTCATAAGCGTGGTCTGGTGCTTTCTGCTTGTTTCCAGCATTCAGTATGCAGAAGCTGGGAAAGCATTTGGGGTTTTGGCATGAGGGTATATATGTGATGTGTAATTATCCCACCTTGTGAAGCGATAATCCAACTATCCCTTTCTATGAAATCTTGTGGAAATACAAGACTGGGATTACTGGTAAAGAAAATCTGAACCGAGAGCTGTCACTTGCTTTCCCTACCTTTACCTTCCACTGCTATGTTTAGTGGACAAATGAAGTTAGGGAGACTTCACCACACCATCTGAGGAATAACTCTACCAAAGGTACCAGTCATACTTGCTTAAAACTGGTGTAAGTGGAGGGAGAATCAGATTGTTGGATTTACCTTGCACTTACACTGGGTTAACCCGGCTGTTCTTGGCTATGCTATATAATTGCTACCTCAATGACTATCCATTGCAAAACTGCAGTACTTCACCATACTGTAACATTTGTTTTGTATTGCAGATTGAAGGAGGATCTCCCATGGGATTTTTTACGAAGTGTGACTTGTGCAATACTGCAGCCCTGCAACTCCTACTTGGTTTAAGATGTAGTTGTATATTTTAATACTGCCTTTTCTGCTTCAAAGAGCATTCAGATTTAAACCAAGTGAAGAGGAATTAGCCAAACAATCTTAATCTAGCTCTTCAGAGACTATCATTTAATTTAGTGACTGAATAGCAGTTTCCCTTCAGGAAAAAAAAATAAAAAAGAAAAATATAGCAATTTTGCCTGAAGAGAACCTAGAAAGCAAAAAAAAAAAAAGAGAAAAATTAATAATATAATAGTGAAGTTCAGAATCAACCTACCTCTCAAGTCTACACATGAAAGTCTCCAGAATGAAGAAATCCATTACAGTTCTTCAGTTGAGAGTTTCTTACTATATAAAACTTCAAAATATCAAGTCCTCTTAAATTTTCATGTGTATTGTCAGTCAAAACTCCCATTGAATACTATATGGGCTTCATACGAATTCCTTCAATGTTGTGATAAACTCCTTTTTGTATGAATATCACCCTCAGACTTTGTAAGAAATATTTCTTTACATGTCAACTTGTACATTTAAAGGCAAACAATTTATGCTCAGAAGTTTCTTGTGTGAGTCTCAGAACTACCACAGATCCAACAAGGCTTACTCAACAAAGTCACTATTGTCTATTTCACGATTTTATTGTGAGCTTTTTGTGGTTGTAACCCTGTTATTTCTTAAGGATTTTGATTTTCTGTTTTCATTTGGTTCATTACAGGATAACATAATGGGACTGAGGAAGGAAGGCACCTCCTGAGATCATCTAGTCTAACCTCTGTGCTCAAAGCCAGGGTCCTGTGGTGCAGGTAGCTCAGGGATGTGTCAGGTTACGAATATCTCCAAGAATGGAAAACCCACAGCCTCTCTGGGTGATCTCTTCTATTGCGTAACCACCCTTGAAGGAGGAGGGAAAAAAAAAAAAAAAAAAAAAAGGGATTTTTTTCCATCTGAAATAGAATGTTCTGGTTTTACTTTGTGTCTGTTGCATCTTGCCCTGTCACAGGGCACCCCTAAGAAGAGTTTGGCTCTACCTTCTCTACTACCCCCGAGAGGTATTTCTACACATTAATAATATACTCTTGACCCATCTTTGACTCATCTCTACTCCAGGCTGAACAGTCCTGGCTTTTTCATTCTTTCCTTACAAGACAGATGCTTCAAGTCTTGAATCATCTTCATGGCCCTTTGCCACTGCATCATATCTGCGTCTCTCTTGTAGTAGGAAGCCCAACACTGGACACAGAGCTCCAGATTTGTCTCACCAATGCTGAGTAAAAAGAAATTATCATTTCCCCCATGCAGGAATGTAAACGTAAACATTTCCACCCCACAAACAAATACAATATCTCTCAGGTCTGTATCTTATGAACTCTTAGCTGACCTTACAATTTTGTAGCCTGGTTTACGATTTATGAACTATATTGGCAGAATATTTATTGCTCACAGCTGTGAGACATTCTGCAATCTCATGATATGCTTTCTGATCAGTGTCCATCTTTTACCAGAATGCAAAATATTTGCCAGTATAACCAAAAGGAAGGGGGATTGCTTCTTTCCAGGAAAAGATTCAGATTAGATAATGATTAAGACTATGAGAAGTAGAGCTGCACTGCCTTTCTCTGTATTCCTCCGTGTTGAATTAAAATTCCACTCATTTTAAATAGGGTTTAAACCAGCAGATAGTGTAGCAGAAACAGCAGCTATAGAAAATATTCTTGCTCATTTTGACAGCATTTGTTTCTCTCATTTCATACTTTTGTTTCTCCTTTTACTTTTTTTCTCTTTTAAAAATTCATTTCTTCTCATTTTACTTCTCACTCACTTTTTTTAATTCAATGTTCTTCCTGTTGCTCCTTGAGCTAAGCAATTTTTAATGCAGTCTTCTGTGCTGGTCTGACAGAGTTGAAATGCAACAGGGGATCCTATTGGCTTCTCAGCATTGCTCTAAATAAGCTATTAAAAACGTTTCAACGGCTGGGTTTTGTTTTCAGACAAGATGGTGATTGTCCACAGGTGCTGTAGCAATTCATAAAAAGCAAGCAAGCCCAGCTGGACAGAGAATTTCACTTTTCATGGATACACAGGGGCTGCATTGCTGTCCAAACACAGACTATCCTCATCTCTGAAGCTGTATGGTCCTCTTCAGCTGGCCCCACTTTTAAGTCTTCACTTGACATAAATTTTGGTGAGAAGTCAAAGACATTTAGTCTATTATTGCTAATATTCATTCCACCCCTGCAAACAGCAGCCTACTTGGAGAATGTGGCATAAATGACCTGGAGTAATCAAGTGAATTTTAATCCCAGCACTTCTTCAGATTTTATGTTGTGCCACAAGATAGTATTTATTGCATAACTTCAAAGAGAGAGATGCACAGGGAATATTTGGACCCAAGTGCTGCTTTTTTTGGTATCACCTTCTCTAGCAGTGAGCTGGCTTTGGAAAATAGCTTTGGAAAGCTGTTTTGTTTCTCAGACTTTTCTGGTTCTTTACATCTGTTTGATGAATGGTTTATTGGAAAGGGACATTTTGGTGAATCACCAAACATGGAGATCATTGCTAATTTTTATCTTAAGTGGAAACAGACTGTACATTTTAACAATGTTAACAGAGGGAAATGTCTGTCATTCAATCAGTATGGAAAGTATTGAGATATAAACTGTTATGTTGCAGGCCACAGGCACAACTCTTGAGCACTGTCATCTCTTTTCCAAACTAGATGGGAAATGGTTAAAAACCAGAAGATGAGGAAGAAAAAGGATTTATCACCATTTTCCAGATGAAGAAGTAACTCAAAGAGTTTGGGATGTCATCTTCTTTCATTCATAATAACAGCTAGATTCAAATTTTCAGGTGTTCAGAGACCTTTTGAAAATGTGGCTCCTCAGGAGATGGGGTCCTGTGAAAATTCTGCCACTGATCTATACATGCTGAACCAGCTGCAAAATTTGTGTGTAGACAGCTGTAGCTACACAAAAAATCTGAAGGTACCTGGACTGTCATGGTTGCTTTCTTTTTTAGGGAGCAGATTTTGTTTGGTTTGGGTGAAGAAGAGAGGAGATGGAACTTGCTCTAGTTGAAGATGTCCCTGCTCTCAGCAAGGGGGTTGGACTAGATGACCTCTAGAGTTCCCTTCCAACCCAGACATTTCTATGATTTTATGAACTGGAGGGTAAAAATATTTTCTGTAGAAAACAAACTGGGCTTGGTGATTGCTTACTGTTTAAACCCACTCTTTGTGGATCTTCCATAACTAAAACATAGCTAAATAAAAAATAGCTAAAAAGCTTCCCTACCTTGCTGAAATCCAGCAGGAGGTGACCCTCCAATGGATGGATGCAAGTTGCTCTCCATATCCTCTGGGTATGGCAGTGACAGCAGATGTCTGTGCAGTGTGCATGGTGGCCAAAGCTGAAGGGATGGCTAAGTGGGGCTAGTTAATGAAAATCACCAACTATCTGGGCTCCTGACAAGTCAGTTAAACACTACTATATGCATACAAAGACAAAAGTCCAGAACTACATATTACCTCTAATAATTTTATTTTTACATCTCTTAAACATACAAGAAATTAACTTGCATATATTATAAGGTATTACAGTCCATAAATAAAGGGCTTTAACTAGTATAAAGCTTTTACATTCAGCACATAAAGAATATTCACACAAACCCACTGGAGGTTTTTTTTTGGCTGTTTTTTGTTTGTTTTTGTTGGCTTTGGGTTTTTTGTTTTGTTTTTGTTTTTTAAAAAGCAAGTAGTTCAAGTATTAGTTAAACAAACATTCACAGATATAGAAACACATGAAGCACCTTCTATTCTTAGACTTTGTCATGAATGCAATCTTATTTTACTGGATAAAAAACTTGAAGTAATTACAGAATGTTAACACAATGTATGTCCTAACCTTTGGGTCTGGTTGTTTTTCAGCATTTTATGTAGGGGTTTGTTTTGTCAGGCTTCTTTGTGAAAAAACTGTAAGACCTGCCCGGACATTCAGCCAAAATAAAAGAGTAGCTATTTTTATATTGCAGGAGCTTTGCCATTGGTGATTAGTTAGAGAATAAATTGGCTGAAATTACAAGATTTTGAGAGAAGAGCCTGCTATGAATTTTGTAAAAAAATCCCATTAGCTTTTGTAGAAGTTACACAAGCAGCATAAAAGAAAAATACTTGACAGAATTAGCATTATTAAAACTATAAGTGGATTTTTTTGTTACTGCTGCAAGGGGTAGTAGTAATACAGACTTGTCACTCTGGAGTGACTTGTCTCACAAATGGGAGGTCATCTATTATTTGCCATCTTCACGGCAAGCCTCTAAACATGTGAATAACACAAAAAATGTGGTTGCTGGGAGATTTGATAATAAATTATTTGGTATAAAAGGTGGCAAGAATTATTTTTCATAAATGAATGTGCTCGACAATGAAAAATTAATATAATTATCTGTTTTGCCTTTGGTAATGGCTTAAAAGTAGATGAGGAAGAAAATAAGATAAAATAGGTACCTTAATCAGGAAATATTAATGATATAAGCAGAAGTTTCCAAGGACCTTTGCTAGAATGGTTAGCTGATCCACAACTTTTACCTATTGGGTTTTGTTGCTGTTGTCAGGGCCCTGAGGGCATGCCCCATTGTTGGGGTTTGAATATGTTGGCTTAGGGCCAGCTTTGATATTGTGCTGGTAGCCCTTGCATTGATGAGCAGTGAGGATCAGATCAGTGGGGACCTGTCCCACTTTCTGTAAGTGCTTTTAAGCTAATTCTTCCTTGTCAGTTTCTGTTTGAGGTATTTTACAGGTGGCTTCTTGATTATGACTCTGATTGGACCTGTTGACTTGTCATCCTGGATTATCTCCAACCTGCTTCATCGCAGTCACCTTTTTCCCAACTTACATATGTCTTCTTTCACTATATTGAGTGGATTATTAAGTGCCAAATTCTGAGCCTCTTTTCCCTTTATATTTGAAAGTTCTGGTTAGTCTGGCTTTAATCAGAAGACACACCATTAATTATAAATCTAAAAAAGCAGGACTCTGAGACCTAGTATAAAACACAGAGGGAGGGTTATTCTGGGAACAACAGAAATTTTGGTACAAATTGTCTTTTGTTTCAGAAAAAAATCATGGCAGACTGTTAGTTAAAGAGAAAATCTCATCTATTCAGATCTTGGCACCAGGTAACACTCACATGGGCAATATCTTTAAAATTCAGGACAGTTGGTAGGTTATCAAGTGGCAAAGGGAGTCTCTGTTGCATGGATCCTCATGGTCGTAACTTCAGCTGAATTGGTAGATTTATATATTTAATATCTTAATTTTGTGTGTATTTAATATCTTAAATACATACAAAAGACTGTCATACATAAAACTTAACTCCATCCCAGACAGAGCCACTACACCATTTAGAAACCATTTATATTGACTGTTTACAGATGTCTTATCTATGCCAAACTTGATCTCTCCTGAGGCAGGAACCACATAAGGGTGTGTCTGGAGGGAAAGGACAGGTACTCCACCCAGAACACCAGCTTCTAGCATACCATGTGGGCTAGACAAAGAAGGAGCTGCCTGAATCTCTAGAACTGGCTGAAATTCCCACCCCTAGCAACTGGTCAAGCACTTACTTGTTATGGTTCAGTCAATCGCCAAGCTTCAAGCTGGTCCTTTGTCTCAAACTAGACCACTTGCTCATCATTCCTTCTGATGACAAGCTCCTGAACCACCCAGGAAATTTGTGACTTCTTAAGTGCATGGGTGTGCATGCCTGCACAGACCTGATAACCAACTAAAGAACTAACTTATTTTCCTCCTTATGAGTTATTTATAACTCAAATGCCAAAGCTCATGCTGCACTTTGACCTTAAGATGCCTTTCCTTTTAGAAAGACATGGGAGTACCGCAGTGGGGGTGCCAGCCGATTCCTAAAAACTGATTCCACACATGAAAATACAATTTGGGAAACAGTTCATAGATATTTTATGTTATTTATATATAATGCATTGTTGAAGGTTGGTGGAGCTGTGCTACACATGAGCCTGGGATTGGTTCTAAATCTTATCTGTCTTGCAGTTCTTCATACCCATAAGTTTGCCTTCCTTGACTGCGGAAGCAATACAGCACCCTGAGGTTAATGCCTGGTAGTTTACACCTGACACTCCTTCCTTCTCTTCTGTGATCATGTCACATGAAGCAAGAAAGTGTGTGCAAGTGAGACATATATGTTTTCTTTTTTATTTCCTTCATGTAAATCCCTGTTTGGCAAGGGCAGAGGCTTGCTCCAGCATGTCACAGTTATTTATTTGGCTGTCAGAAACACTGTCTGATAATCAGACCCAGGAGAGCATGGTGTTGTGTGTATCTGTGTGGGTATAAGACAAAGGGAGATGCAACCTACATTAGGTAAAAGTGATTTCATAGGTTCAGTTTACAGAATCATTGGAGTTGGAAGGGACCTACAGAGATCGTCTAGTCCAGCCTGCCCACCAAAGCAGGATCGCCAAGAGTGCATTACACAGGATTGCATTCAATTGGGTTTTAAAGATCTATAGAGAAGACGACTCCACAACCTCTCTGGGCAGCCTGTTCCAGTGCCTCACCACCTCACAGTAAAGAAGCTTTTCCTCATATTTAGATGGAACTTCCTGTGTTCCTGTTTCTGCCCATTGTGCTTTGTGCTATCACTGGGCACCACTGAAAAGACCCTGGCTCCATCCTCCTTGTGCCCACCCTTTAGCTGTTTTAGACATTGATAAGGTCTCTCAGTCTTCTCCAGGCTAAACAGTCCCAGCTCTCTCAACCTTTCCTTGTAAGAGAGATGCTCCAGTCCCCCAGCCACCTTTGTTGCCCTTCTCTGGACTCTCTGCAGTAGTTTCCTGTCTTTCTTCAACTGGGGAGCCCAGAACCGGACACAATATTCCAGATGTGGCCTCACCAGGGCAGAATAGAGTAGGATGTTAAACTCCTTTGACCTATGGTCCACAGTCAATGCACCCCAGGATACCATTGGCCTTCTTGGCCACAAAGTCACAATGTTGGCTTATGGTTAACTTATTGTCTATCAGATTTCAAGATCCTTCTCAGTGCTGCTTTCCAGCAGATAATCATATAAATGTGATTGAATTGGCCCAGCTCCTCGGGATACGGCTGAAAATAAGGGTGGCTGGATTTATACCCACAAATATCCAGAAGACACCATCGTAGTCTACAGAGCTGGAACAAGCTATACAGCTACAATGAAGTAAGTGGGATGTGAGAAGGGTTTTGATTCCTTGTGCCAAAAAAATATTTCAGTAAGAGACACACAAATGCATTCAAGTTTTTCCTTAAAAAGATCTTGTGCATTATAAAACAAAGAAAAATGTCCAATCTGGGAGAAAATTTTAATTTTTTGAACATCAGGTGAGTGGTTTCTTTTCCAGTGGTTGTTTTAAGAAATACAGAAAATACAAAGTGTCTTGGTAAAAGGCCAGGTATTTACATAAAATGAATGGTCTGCAAATAGTGGTTCACTGTGTGGAAGCAGACAAGATAATTTGTAATAATCATTTTGAATCTAAAGTTGTGACTGACAAGATTTTTTTTTTTTTTAATACAGGAAACTATCCAGTTGTATTCAAGATAGTAAAATTTGTTTTTCTCTTAGAAATAGACTTTCTGATGTGAAAAAACAGTTTCAAGAACTTTTTTTTTTTTTTTCTGGAGAGTTTTTCAAACTTTCTAAGAAATTCACATTACACAAAGCCTCTGAGAAATAAATGAACTTAATGAAAATTAATCATGTCAGTATCATTTAATACAAATGACATTTGGTAAACACAAAACAACAGAGAATACTTTCAAAAATAAAAGGTAAGAGTACTGTGTCTCTTATGACCCTAAATTCTTAATGTAGGTGATGTTTTATGTTTTGTCTGGCTCTGCAGACTGTGGACTGCATGAAATACAGATTTACTCTGGCAGCTCTTCTGTTAGCTTCTTGATATAGAAAATGGCCATACAGATAATTTAACCTTTCTGGTTTTCCGTCTCTTTCACATCACTCTAAATATTTATCAGTCACTTTGTAATGACAACAAAAAAAGATTTTTTCTCACGGATATGCCCTCTGTTTCTTTAATCTGTTGCCTTTCTACCAAACTCTCTCTAACAATGAGAGTTTATGTTAGTAGCATATTTTCTGTGTTGTATTCTTACTTCAAACCTTGATTTGTTTCAAGAAACTGAAGCCTGTTTGGATAAGTGTAGTTTAGTCTATAATTACTATGGAATTACTTAAGAAAATAAAAAATAAAAATTCAGTTTCTGGAAAAAAAAAAACCTACATCAGAATTTATCCAAATTAATCTTTGTAAATTTTCTTGTTAAGTGCATGCAACGTTTATAAACTCTGCTGAAATCTTATTTTATTACTGCATAGAGTTTAGACTTCAGGATTTTTTTTAATCAGAGTGTGTGAGATTTACTCCATTGGCAGCATCTCCTATAAAATACAGAATTTTTACATATAGAAAAATATGCCAAGAGAAGGAACAGTGCTCTTTATTTAACACTGTTGGGCATCTGTTAAAAAATAAATAAATGGAAAAAGCTACTCATGAGTCAGTGTGTAGGCTGTTTAATTTCTTTAAAAGGATTTAGTAAAACCATAAGGCAAATAATGAACATTTTGAGATGACATTTTAGCATTTTTCGACTGTGCAAGGGAAAAAGACAAATGTCATGTTTTGAGAAAATATGTCTCTTAATTCTCATAGAAATGTATATGCATACCACTTGGTGTTGACATAAATCTGCTAAACTTCATTGATTTTCATTAGGTATTAAAACACTACTTACAGACAAGACAGTCCGACCATCTATGTACTAGCTTCCTGGAACAGCTTTTTATAAACTGGTTGTATTGAGAGGAAATTTAGCTTAAATATTCTTTATTTGAAATGCATGAATATGATGCCAGGGTGAAATCCAGGCCTTAAATGTTCACTGTAGAGAATCGGGATTTCATCTGCATTATTTTATACTGGTAGGCAATAGAAAAAAAAAATATTACCCAGAAAAAGAACAAGGTTTCCAATCCATATTTTGTACAAGAGGAATTTTTCACTCAAGTCAGGTACCAGGCTGAGAGGGTTTTTAATGCTTGGTGTAGCTTATCAAAATAGCTACTCATCTCATCTGAGTTTGGGGATTTGCTGTGTGGAGGTCTACATATGACCTAGTCACCTTGACTCTTTTTTTATATCCGTGGGAGAAAGAGATATCTTTTGGCAGGCAACTAAACTGATTTATTTTAAAAACTGACTTAGAAATGAAGCTGATCATGCCCCTGAAATGCCTTTCTCTCCTTTGACTCCAAAAGGGAGTCCAGCTCTGTGTCAAAATATCTTGCAAACATTTGACTACAGAACAGTTTGGAGGAAGCCTGCAAGAAGGATAATGCAGTAGTCCCAAGGATGGTTAGAATCTCTGGAATGATTCTTGATTTGCACTACTGTAAAATGAATCAGACTGAGACTTATTATACCCAAGAACCAAAAAAACACATGGTGACTGCATAGCATACATCTGGGGCCCTGACTGTGTGATATTTTTTAAGTCTATGTATTAATTACTAGAAGTAGCTTTTAATGTATTATACAGCTGGTGCATTAATTTACTTTATTTTGCGAGGAACTATGCCAAAGTATAAGCCTAAGCTGTTGGTGGCTATAGGCTCATAAGATGGATATCTTACCAGAGATGTTTTGATATTCCTAACTAATTCCAGAACATTCCACTTCTAATGTCAGATTGTGCTTGTCTTACTCCTCTGGCTTCCAAAGCAAATCCAGTTGCTGTGATCTACTTCATAATCATTAGTTTGCTTTTCTGTATACCAGAGTTTCCTGTTAGTTCTTTGAATGAAAATGATCAGTGAGAGGTGAGGGATGAGTAGGGCCACCAGAAGACAGAAGGCTGAGAAAGAGAATGGTATTGTTTCTACTGCTGAAGCATTTTGGTATTCTCTTGCTTACTAGACATGTTCGAGCTGCTGTTTGAGGATCTCAGGGTTTCCTGATGCAAATCTCAGGAATTTTCCAAAGGAGTTTTATTAGAGCTAAATGCCTTTGATTCTTCTACATATGCTACTTATTTGTCACAGGAGACTTGAACAACTACGTGGGTTATAGGTCTGTTGTCTAAGCATTTACATCAGTATTTGCACTGACAGACAGTAACAGTCATCAGAAATCTCTGGAGGAAGTAAGAGGTGTTCTTCTATCAGGCTTTGATCATAGATGAAGTTAAAACTTTCAAGCATTAGTGAATGTCACAGCATTTGTTATACCAATGATTCAAGGGACGGTCTGTTCATTACCTCCTTTCTTGAATCAAGAATAATGTCCTTGTGATTTGTTGGCAAACTTTTAATACAGTCTGACTCCCTGTCCACTGGTTACTCTTCTGCCTCTTCTGCCTTTTATAGGTGGTTGGCATCAGCTGTAGAATATGCCAAAACAGGTGGTAGGAAGGACTCAACAAGTGGACATCATTTAAAAATTCTTTGTTTCTACCCATTAATCAGTACTTCATAATTTGAAGGCCAGTAAATTTATTCAGATCATAGCAGAGTTATTCTTTTTTCAACTAACTTCAGAGTGTTCCTGTCATACAGGAGAGGAAGTTTGAAAATCTGTTTTAGAAAATTTAACTTTAAGGTCTCCAGAGGAGGGGCAATTCTTCATGTCACTGTATGACTTTCAGTTCAACATTTACAGTCCTGAGAAACTTAAGCGTCTTCAGCAAGACTATTTGGAGTAGCTTACTTTCTATTGTATTCAGGATGACAAGGTCTACATCCTAAGTATCACTTTTCTTGCTGTAAAAGTGCCAGCTGTAAAACTAATAGTCTAAATAAAGTATACTGAATAAAAGAAGCTAGGGTCTTTTATTAGTAGTCTTCCAAAGAAGAATCAGGCTGGGATGGATGTTACTCTGTTGAGCACAAAAGACAAAGCTAGCACATGCCAATTTCTAGTGCTGGTCAAGACAAGATTTCTACTGAAATCTTGGAAAAAAATGTGGGTCATTGTGTATATTTCCCAATCCAATTCCTTGCTCACAGGAAAATTAGGACGCACAAAGTAGTGCATTAATTGCACAATTGGTGAATGTGTACTCACAAGGACATTGGATGAAATTAGAACTATGTCTTTGGGTCTTGTACCTAATTCAAATCAACATGCCCCAAATGTTGACTCAACAGGTGCTAATTTACATAAATGTGTAGACATATCTCTCCATCCTTATCTCAGAGTCTGGGGTCCTATCCTCCAGGTGGAGGACTTTTATCCTGATGGTTATCACATGTGAAATGGATGCCCACACTGGAGGATCAAGAATTTCACAAGCTTCCTTCTTATTTTTCTAGTCCCTTTTCTGATCACCTTCCTGGGTTCTGCTCTCAAGTCACAAAGTTACACAAAGAAGAAGCCCACACTTATTAAACCAGTATTTCTGTGTACAACACCTGTCAGAGAGGAACCTTTCCATATCCAGGGTGTGCAGACAAGGTACAGTGTGGTATGACAAGCCCTAGTCTTTCTTTTCCTGTTTCCTTTCCTCCTGTTTACATTGCCTGATAAGGGTTAAAAAGAATTGCATAGCCTGCTTGGGAAAACAGCTTTGTTCCTAATTCCTGTTTTGGGGATAGTGCCAGAGGAGTTGTTGGGAAGGCTGGAACTGTGAGATCTGCTACAGTGGAGGCATCCACTCCACCCTTTACATCTTTCAAGGCAGAGAGGGTCATTCCTCCAGGGAAGAGCAACCACAGTGCAGAGCTGTGCCAGACACAGATGCCCCCATTCCTGAATTTCTCTGTGAAGACTTATTGCTGAGCCTTTGGCACTTTACTGCAATGATTAATGCACATATACAGTAAGAGTGGAAATAATGTCCCAGAGTGACCGAGGTAACAGGAGAGGGCACTCATCGATTCTTCATCTTTCACCTTTCTGGGTGAGCACATACTGCTCACCCAGACACTGCTGCGTAACCAGAGTAGAGCTGCTTCTGGGGTACAGGTTTTTTAAAATCATAATTCCCAATTTATGGCACATGTTGAAGTACAGTTTTTCAGCGGAGTGCTGAGATCCTAGCAAGCAATTTCCATCATCAGTAGAGGGAAGTCACATGAATGAATCCCACAGTGTGTTAAAAATGCCATCGTTTCTGCTTCTAACCACTAAATGCTTTCCTGTTTATTTCTTCTGCATTGTATCAAAGTCTGCCATTCTGTTATTTGTGTTTAGCAGCAGGATCTCCAGGTTAGTTCCCTGCTTGCTGCTTTATGTTAATCCACTTTCTGGTTGGAAAGGATGTGAATTTACTCAAGAATGAAATTGTATTCCACATCATTACACTGTTCTCATTAAATCTATTATTTCCACATCATTGCCCAAGAAAATACCCGATGCAAGAATCCTCCAAGAGTTCACTTTCCTAATTCACAGGACAATTACAAAATTGCTTTTGCCACAGTGGGAAATGTTGACTGCTGGGTCACTTAAATTCTCGTGGTGCCATCTAATAAATAAAAGCACTATTTCTCCTTGCAGAACTAGAATACAGCAATGCAGCCAGAGGTTATGAAAGGGTTTTAATTTTACTTTTATTTTTCTTTGTTTTGTTGTTTAATTGTTCTTTTATTCTGAAAGAAAATAAGCTTTCTAGGTAAATAAATGAGGTGGGGGGTTTTTTGGCTGTTGGGTTTTTTTGGTCCTTTTTTTGTTTTGGTTTTGTTTTGTTTGTTTTGTTTTCTTTCCCCAAGGTTGCTGTCTCTGTGTTAAATGAAACAAATTTGTTTTTAAATCAAGCATCTGATTTGTGTAAGTATATTACAGTGTAATATAGACAAAGTATGATCAGCCAAAACTATTTCATTCTGTCATCCTCCTGATAGAAGAGGAAACCCTATATAATAATTTTTAAGAGCATATTGGCATATAAAATCTTTAACAACAAACTTTTTGAATTTCCTGCCTCTGTATTCTCTTTCATTCTATGCTAGTTATGAAAACATGCACAGAAACATTTTCCTGCCTGTCACAAATATTTGAATATTTTTGTTAGTATTGAAAATGACTGAGTAGTCCTTCCACACAGATGAAGAAATCTCACCCCAAGCAGCTGCATGGACTGCAAACTGATCTGTGTTATTCTGAACAGGGACATGATCAGCAAAACCACTTATAGATCCAGAAGAATTAACTGACAAAATCAAGTTCATCACTTAGGGTGAAGTCAGGGCAGCTTTCAGGAGTTCAGACATCTCACCTTAAATTTTTGTCACGGTTTAGGGTCAGGGCAGCCCTTTAGACCAATAACAGACAATCTCTGCTAACCCCCTCCCTCCGCAAAGGGGAAGAGAAAGAGAATAAGGGAGAGAGACAGCGATTAGAAAAGGAAACTCGATCAGCTTTAATGTAAATGAAAATAATAATAATAAAAATGGAATATATACAAATATGTACAAAACCAGGATTAAACCCAACCCCCACAATGGCAATTATGTCACCGTCACCACTGATGCTGTGGAGGCACCAGGGGAGTCCCAGACTGGGCCCTGCAGCAGATGGGAGCTGTGTTCAGGAGCTGGATTCTGGTACTGGATT
>JAAGNO010011057.1:0-21300 GCA_033439905.1 Ceryle rudis | reverse complement strand
ATGCTCGGTATTTCTGGAGGCAACCAACTTCCAAATAAATGTGAATACCTAACACCTTAGCATAAGCTTTGCTTAAAAAAAATATTACTTTTCTTCTTTTGAAAATTACAGGAAAGACATAATTACTTAACTGTTTGATTGCTGGGTCTTCCATCACTAATTAGCCCAAATTTCTGTTTTAGTTCTAGGAGAGCTGTGCTGATTTATATTTACTTCATGAACCCTTTGACAAAATTATCATTTATGTTGCTGAACAATAATAAGGAATAAAATTCCTGGGGTGTTTGATCACTAATGAAGAAAATAGAGCTGGAAGGTTTCCTGTAGTCTGGCCTCTGACAATGCTCTGAAAAGCATTGTTGATAACTAGATTTATTCATATACTTGGCTTAAAATAACCAATTTAGCTATGAGCAGCCGCAAGAGTGAGTGGCTAAAGTCTGAAAGTTTGAATTTTCCTTGAAAGCTAAGGAGAGTAAAACTTGAATAGGAGATGCTGTCACACCCTGGTGTTCATAAATCACAACTTATTTTAGTGATATGCTTTACACCTTTAATTCTACAACACATTTTGCAAGTGGGTGAAAATTTTTTTATAATGAAAACATTATAAGTTCTTCAGTTTTATTCTTTAGCTGGAAAAAAAAAAGAATGGTTCTGCTAAGTGTAGAATGAGTTAGTACTTCATAATGGAAATACTTTAAGACTTAGTTTATAGCAGTTTATTTGTCTTACAAAACTTGCAATCAGCTCATGAATTTCCTCCTGGGGGAATTGAGAGTATATCTCATTGGCTTTGAGTGGGAAATAAGAACTCTTTGAACTTTCTCTCTGTTAAATGCTGATGATGCAACAATTTCAGCAGTTGTGCTGGGGAAATGAGTCAGGTATTAAATTAGTACAGTTTACATTATATTTACTCCTTTGAAACTCAGTGAAACTTCAAAAGTGATAAAGGATAGGGCAAGTTACTTGGAGATGTTCTTTTTACAAACAGAATAGTTTATAAAGTATTTCTATATTTATATATAGTAACTATTTCTGTTTCCTCCCCATGTTGCTTTGGCATTCCAGGTAGGAGCATTGCATTCCGTGGGGAGCGAGGCAATGACGAGCCAGCTATTGAAATGATAAAGGTGTCTCATTTGAAGTAAGTAGATTAACCTTGTTAAGTTTATAAATTTTACTGTACTGCCTGAAGATCTTTATGACTCAATAGATATAATAGAAATTCCAGGGAAAAAAAAAGGTGCAGAAAACATAGAAAAATGTACAACAGCATCAAGAGAAAAATAGTTTAGAATATTAGTTCAAAGTGCAAAATCTGTGAATGTTCCTGTGGTCAACTTTGTCACTTCAGGACCCAATCACATTGCAAGAGCAATTGTTAATATTTTAGTTCGTTTAAGAATTGTATTCAGTGAACAGACATTTTGATAACATTAGGGAGAATAAAAGCACTGAACAGCTTTTGTCAACTTTGATTATGAGTTAATTCTTTCTAAAACTTAAGCCCTACTTAAAACTTGAAGATTGGCATTAAAGGTGAGATGGTTTTTCATGTGTTTATTAGTTTTTCTAAGTATATATTTCACACCTTTATAATAACTGTCTGCTGGAACACCAGATGTGAGGTATAGTTGTTTGAGAAATCAGCTGATAAACAAACAAATTGTTTACCATCAAATCGTGCTTATTTTGAGATGAGGCCTATGACAGGAGGTCCTGGTCTTCATAGTATTAAAAATAATAAGACTAGAAGTCTATGAGATTACTTTCCTGTGTAACTGAAATTAAAGTAACCTTGCATTTAATAAGACATTGTCTCTAAATTTTAAAAGTTTTTTTCTCTACAGCGGAGGAAAAAAATTAATATTCTATGGCTTGTATAGGAGTATTTTTGGAAGTATGTATGTATTCCAGAGAATTTGGAAGAGTTCAACCATATATAATGGTCTTATTAATACATTAAAAATAGAGAACAGTTGTGGGCTTAGATGAAGAGACTGGAATGTTGAGTGAGAACAAGAAAATATAGTTCATTTGAAGAGAGGCTGATGCAGTTATGATGAGTACATACAGCTGCAGAGCCTCTCTGTTTTCAAGTTAAATGTGAAAAGTGGTAGATTGAAGGTGTTTTACTTATCCAGCTCCACAGATGAAAGGTCTGAAGACATGACTGACAAGTGGTTTAGTGTAAGAGGATTTTATGTTCATTTATCACTGGATTAGGGAAGTGGCATGTGTCTGCAATAGAGAAAAATATCTGTTCAACCTACAGTCATGGTATGTCTTTCTGATATCTTGTGCAGTCATGAGCTCGGGCTGAATATGGCTAAATCAGAGGTGCTGCTGCTTTCTCTGAACTCCTTTGCTTGTATTCTTCACAGTAATTGAGGAGTACCACCTGACAGAAATTTCTAATTCTTTTAGCTTTGAAGCAAGACTCTTTTTCAGACACTCCACTAACTCAAGAAATCACTAGATTTGGAGAGGGATTGAAGCCAAATTAATTTACTCTGAATCCTCATTGTTTTTGAGGATTTCCAGAGTGCTGATATGGTATTATTACATTTGACATAGTCAATTCTTACTTGTTTTAGGCAATATCTAGCTGTAGTGTTTAAAGACAAACCACTGGAGATCTGGGATGTCAGAACATGCACTTTGCTCAGAGAAATGTCTAAAAACTTCCCTACAGCGACTGCTTTGGTAAGGAATAAAATCTGTTACTTACTCATTATTAGATATGTTGAGATAGTATAAAAATTAAGGAATAATTTTGCAGCAAAATACTACTGCATTTTTAGCATACAGATAAGTGCTTTCAGCCTTCCAGTTTCATCTATAGGCCACTAAAGAGGCAAGAAAAAAAGGAGGTACTGTTTACAGTGTAAAAAATCTGGTCTGCTCCTTGGGTGATGGAGGGAGGTATCACAGAAAATAAACTTCATTGAAATAATTGCTATTTACAGAAAAATCCCCAGTAAATGCTCTGAGTAAACATTTGTGTTTTCCATTTTTTCCTGGACAACTTTTCCACAGGAATGGTCACCTTCTCATAACTTAAAAAGCCTGAGGAAGAAGCAATTAGCAGCTCGTGAGGCCATGGCTCGGCAGACTGTTGCATCAGATACTGAAGTTAGCAGCGTAGAATCTTCTGTGATCAGGTATTTCTCATTCTGATTTAATGCTTTTCTGCATTAGTTGTTGTTTTTCCACAGTGTGCCATTGTTCTGGAGAACGGGATATTTTGGAACTGATTGTTGAGTATGTACTGGACAGATCAACTTTATGGGCCTCCTTTAGCTTTTAGATGTGGAATTTTGATTTACTGCTGAATAAGAGAAAAAGAGTACCTGTTTCTCTCAAGTGTGGCTGCAGCAGTCTGTTAGTTACCTGGTTCTTCGAGGAAAACTCTTACCTGAACATTTCCCCAAGTGTATAAATGAGTTAACTGTTGCTTCTGGATTAATTGTTCTGACGAATATATGCATTTTTGTGCTGCCTTTCTGCAAGACATTTACCCGACAATTCGAACTTCAGTAAAGAAATATTTGTGTCTCATTGTGTTCTCTTTAAAGTTTATTACAAGAAGCTGAAAGTAAATCGGAGCTGAGCCAGAACATTTCTGCCAGAGAGCACTTTGTGTTTACAGGTGCTGATGGGCAGGTTTATCATCTCACAGTAGAAGGAAACTCAGTAAAAGACAGTGCAAGAATTCCTCCTGATGTGAGTTCTAGTTATTTATATCATTGATGCTTTCATTTTTTTTCTTAGCTATCGTTGCTAGAAAAAAAACAGGGCTATGTGTTGTGGTGGCAAGTGGTCATTAATGCAGTATTATGAAAGATGAAATAAAAATCTGAACTTCAAAAACCATATCAATTCTGTTTTCACATTCTTATAATTCTTCTGTTGAAAATGTCGTTGAAGTGAATTATTTTAAAGTTAGAATCTTGATAGGTCCTGACTTGCTTTCTGAATAAATTGAATGTGATATTTTTAAGTATTTTAGTAAAGCATATACAAAAAGCTTGAATAAAAAAGAGGATGTTACTGACACATGACTGCGTTCTATTAGTGGATTTTATCTTACAGCATAAGGAGGACTTGAGTGGGACAGAGCACTTGTGAATTTTAAGTTTGTTTTTTTCCAAGTTATTCTGAAGAACAATCGTTCTGGTTTTAGTTGGTTTTGAAGGCTCTGATAAATTGAACTTGCAAATAGATTTTTTTTGTTTTGTTTTTGTTTCTTACTTGAGTACATGCTGCCATTGTGATTAATGGGCTCTGTCATGTTGGCGTTTCCTTGCAACAAGAGACGGAGAATTGGTTTCCATTGCTTTAGACCCAGAATTTCTTACAAGGAAATGTCTTTTGAAGCATGTTGAAGTAAATATGAATGACTTGATAAATACTTTTGTTTGATAGAATTGTTTCTGTTTTAACTGAGCAGAATTTGGTCTATCATGTCAGATAATATTTAAAACAAAAGAAATACTGATACTGAAATATTTGTTCCTATGTTTACATCTATTAATCACACAGTTTTGTTCTGCTGCTTGAATATTTCCAGGGAAGTATGGGTAGCATTACATGTATTGCCTGGAAAGGGGATATTCTGGTTCTTGGAGATGTTGATGGAAACCTAAACTTCTGGGATTTGAAAGCTAGAGTGTCCAGGTATGAATGCAAATTAAGTCTGACAAACATGAGATAACGAGGGTTAGGATATTTTTCCCCCTCAATTTTGTTTTTCACTGAAGGAGATCGCCTCTGGTGTTTGAGGGGAAAAATGTAATTATTTTGAAGTAAAATTACATAAATTGCCTCCTGTTGTTGCAATTCTCTACATTTCATCTTTTGTATTTTCAGATGGAATAACATTTTATACAAAATTTTAAAACAGATACATTTCTTTCTTACAGTAAATCTTCACTGTCTTCTGATAAAACATTACTGCAGTATTTATTTCAAATATTTAATCTTTTGTTTTTCATAATTTGGATAGCCATTTGTGTGTGTCTGTAGATAGATAGATAGACATGTGCTTAGGTACCACATCTTGTGCTTTTCTTTTCTTAGAGGCATTCCTACACACCGAAGCTGGGTGAAAAAGATACGTTTTGCCCCAGGGAAAGGAAATCAAAAACTTCTTGCAATGTACAATGATGGAGCAGAAATTTGGGATTCAAAAGAGGTAAGTATCTTGGGTTTTGGTATGTGCTTCTTTTCAAAATGCATTTATTAGTTCTGAAAATCAGGGTGAGTCGGGAATTAAGTTTTACTTAGTCATGGTTTCTTGCTGACAGTTGTATATTAAAATTGTATAGCATTTCTCAGGGGACTTTTAGTTCCTATAAAGCATTTTTAAGCTGTCATCAATGAAAAGTACTTCTCACTCATAAAGCTGACAATGTCTCTTTGTCATTCTCTCGTAATGTTTTTGAGGCAGACATTGAAAGTTTAATGGGGAGGCCTTCATTTTAGCATTTAATCTTTGGACAAGTGAGCGTTTTTACTACAGGTTTCTTAACTGCTGTGCATATTAGAGTGTGTATTTTTCAGTGCATGGGTTTCATTTGTTAGGGAATAGCAGAAAGCTAGACACTTGTTAATTCACGTTGTCTAGTTTCTCATTCAGAAATTCTGTAGTAATGTTCAGAAATCTTCAGGGGTTTTCTTCATAGGTCTTTCAGGGGATTATAGTACAAAGGGGACAGAAAGATAATTGTACTGTTTTAACTTAGCCTCTTGGAGTATGTTCAGGGTATGAGGATGTGAAAGAATTATTTTATTTCTTTTCTGTTAACTTTGTAGTGAGCATCAGTTCCTAATTCAGACACTTAATTTGAGCAATATGAGTATCATTCCATTGATGGTAAGAGTTGGACAATGAATTATATAGGCAGAGTAGAATATTTTCCTATGGGTCTCTCCTTCAAGAACATTTTAATAATTTTGATGCCATGGGATACTCCCTTTGCTGTTCTCTCCCTTTTTCTGGGTCAAGAGAAGGAGTTTGCTGCATGAAAGCATTTAAAATGAGCTCACATTTTCAGCCAAAAATCTTTCTGATTATCTGTAGAAATATATTATAGTCTCAGTCCTATTACCCATACGATCCTTTCCTTAGAATTTCACCTTTGCCTACAACCAGTTATCTGATATTTCCACACTTTTTCTCAAATCTCCTCTGTGCTAAGAGTAATCATACTCTAGAGCTGCTGCACCTTACATCTATCTCCAAGTTTTGCCCTAGAACAAATGAAATGAAACCGCAGAATGTTGATTGCAGCAGAGGCTTTGTTAATATTTCCTTGTATTAACAATTGTAATGTTCTGTAATGCTACAGAAGGGTTGCAAAACGTCTACTGACCTGTGGTTAAAAGTGCTGTTTAGAAGGTTTTGGTTTATTGTCCACAAACAAAACCGATATAATCATCCTGTTCCCATAATGTTATCTTAATAGTATGTGTAAATGTATTTCTAGACAAGTTCAGTAGTTATCAAGAAAGTATGTGTTCATAAGGAGCATCAGTTAATTAAAGAGAACCTCATGTCCCCCTGCATGCACATATGCTAGGTTATGGACTGGAATTAAAGTGGGAATATAAATTTCCATCAGTTTCCCGTGGAAATTGTATGTCAGAAAAGGTGACAAAAAGGCAGGTGTACAGCTGTGCTCAAAAGGGTCTTTTCTCAGCTCAATTGGGAAAAAGTATTGTTTCAGGGCAACCATGTGCCCTACTCCAAGGTTTCTAAATTCCTTACTCTCCAGAAAAGACCATCATTAAAATGATTTATGACTAACTTCACCTTTTATTGCCGATTTTGTACTATGCCTCATGGGCGTGTGACAGAGTCTTAGACTGTGTGATGGAGAGCCTACTAAAAGTGAAAAATAACTCAACTTTTCAAGGTGCAGATGGTGAGCAGTTTAAGGAGTGGAAGAAACGTCAATTTCCGAATCCTGGATGTGGACTGGTGCACTTCAGACAAAGTAGTTTTGGCATCAGATGATGGGTGCATTCGAGTTCTAGACTTGTCCATGAAACCATCGTGTTTTAGAATGGATGAACAGGACCTAATAGGTATGTTGATTTCTTTTTTGCTATTGACTTTTAGATAATTCATTTTGAAAGTGGACCATAAAACAATTCAGCACTTCTAATAGAACACAGAATTGTCACATGTAGAGGATTAGATGTCCCTAGAGTGGTTGTCATAGCTGCAGATAAATTTTGTAGATTTAGGGTGGGTTTTTGGGACAAGTTTTCTAAGGTAAATGAACTATACTTTTTAATATCTCAATTGTAATTAACAAAATAAGAGCTTTTTGTACAGATGTCTAGCAAGTTGACCTAAAAAGCATCAGTATTACCAATTAGGTTTCAGTACCTACATCACTCATACTCATTACATGATTTTGAGACGTTTGTTAAAGTATGCAAATGTATTTTCTGATATTTCAAAGTAACGAAGGTTGTTTGTAAATTGATTCATTACTTTTCAAAGTCAGTTTTCCCACCGAACTCTAAAATAGCAGTATAAGTGCTGTTTGGTTATTTATTTCTTTTCTGCCATATGTTTAAGAAGGACATTTAAATATTTAACTATTTAAATAGTTAACTAAGCTACGTTTGTCTGTTTTATATTATGGTGTTCCGGATAACTGCTTTTATTTTGGACAATCCTACCTCTACTCATACAATTTTCTTAAATCATGTAGATTCTGACTAGGACATATGTAATCAATAAAATTGAGTTGTGGGAAGCTGTGGTGTGGGATGTTTAAGGAAGCTTGTAATTTATCACAGCTATTTTTACTATCAAGTGAATGTTCTGTGATATTAAGCTGTAAAAAATGAGGGTTCTAAACACGAGCACACTGAAATTAGGGTATGTCAGGGTTAAGGCTGCCTGTAATTTATTTGTCCTTCTGCCTGTACACTGTGATAATCTTTTAATTACAAAATCACTTTCACATGGTTCCTACATCATCCACTGCATGTGAAGTAGAGGGAATTGCTGAATATGTAATAATGTAGCTGTCTGGTACCTGGTTTAGTTAGTCCTAAGTCACTGGGTAGCATTTACCACATAGCATCCAAACCTTGTACTGAATACAGACTTCCTGACTTAAATTTGTATGACCACAGTTAGTACTATAAATTTCATCTTATTTCTTTTCTGATATAGACATGTTTTAAACTTCATAATAGCCATTTTGGATGATGGATATTAATCCTTTTATTATCCTGTAGAAACTGCAGTTGCAAAGGAAAACTAAAACACGTGTTACGGTACATTTTGGTATAGCTGCATTTATTTTCTAGCACATCCTTCTAGTAGCAGTAATCATCATATACAGCTCTACTTAATGCCAGTATAATGTATTCTAGGAGTATAAAGTATCCTGAAATTCTCATTTGATCGTGGTTGATAACCCTGTACTTTCTATGAAATGTTTTGGCCTGAATGTAAAGATAAGCTTTTATGTCTAGTAACCTATGCTGTATAAGTGAAAAGATTGTGATTTATCACTTCCTTCTGGTGCTTACAAACAAGGTGGGAGATTTTATGGTTACTGAAACCAGAGTTATTGCAAACTAGCCACTCAAAAATGAATCTTTTCCTTTTGTTTCAGAACCTGCGTGGTGTCCCTATCTGCTTGTTCCAAGGGCTTCATTAGCTTTAAAAGCATTCTTATTGCATCAGCCATGGAATGAGAAATATTCTCTAGATATTATAAACATGTAAGAAGAAATATATATCTCTCTCTATAAAATATTATTACTTTTTTTAAGTCCTACAACTTATATTAGTCTTTCTGTGCAGATAACTGTTAGACATACAAGTTTCCTCCCACTTTGAGGCAGACAGAAAGGTAATAGGTTCACTATTTATTACCAGAAGCAGTAAATAGAAAAGGCTTTAAGGTCACATATTTTACTTCTCTTGACTTTCAGTAGCTCTTGGCTATTGAAAAGTCCTGTCTAATTTAAAGTACTGGCAATATTTTTGTTGTTTACAGGTTTTATTACTTCAGAGAACAACTGCGTGTTCTCTTTGTTCAAGAACTTGATGTAAGAATCATCAGAGTTGGTTGCTGCGGTGATAGTCTAACTAATAATCTAACAGGCCTGTCTTTACTTTTAGTGAGCTGTGCTTCGTAGTGGAAGCACCTTCCCTTTATGTTTTAAAACTTTTTAAAATATTTTTTTTGAATCCTTTTTTTAAATGATTTTAAACCATCCTTTATTGTTTTTATGTACTGTTGGTGGGCATATAATAAGGGTCTAGACAATGCCATTTTCATTAATTTCAGGGTTAATGAATAAAAGAAAAATCAGAGATAAAGATTGGTGACACTGACTGAGGTTGAGAGACAGGAAAACCAATTTTTCATTGCTATTTTGAAGCTAGTAACTAGACAAAGAATCTTGGAATCTAGGAATGGCACAAAGAACATGAAAGAATGTTTCCATACAGTCATTCTGGTAGTATAGCTAACTCTCTTCTCTCCTTCTCCACCCCCCACCCCCCCATCCAGGGATTATCCAGAGAATGAAAATATTAAAAACCTTCTTCAAGAGCAGTTGAATTCATTGTCCAAGTAAGAATTTTCTCATTAATATTTGAGTAAGATAAGGAATTCAGAAAAGGCAAAAATCCTGAAATTTGTGACCATTCACAACTTAATGAAGAAAGAATGCTTTTAGTTTAAATCAGTTCATTTTTACTTTTATGTGACTCTTAAAGATGGCGCATTATTCGTTCACTTATTGAAGATTTCATTTTTTTTTCTATTTTTTTCTGATGAAAAATAAACCATAATAAAATCTGTAATGTGTTTTGGTTTTTAATAAGCAACCTGTCTCAAAGCAGTCTGTTAAATATTGACTCAACACTCACAATGTACTGTTCTGAATATGTGAAGTGTAATGGAAGTCAATATTGGATTTTTAACATTGACTTATAGTAGAGGCTGACAACAAGACTTTTAAAGATACTGATTAAGGTTAGTATATCATTTGTAACTGACAGGTGAGCATTTGCAGTTTTTTAGGCACTACTTCTCAGTGATACATGGTTCTTTGATGTTGGTCCAGACTGTACTGGACACTGCTACTTAAATACTCCAACTTTTGTTAAGATATTTAAGCTCTGACAAAATAAGAAACACTCTAAAAATCTTTGACTGAAGATATACTTCCAGAGTAATGTTCATGCACATTGCTCTGCTCACACAGAAAACAGATTGTGACATTCCTTTTAACTATGAAAATGATATTTAAAATTAGTAAAGAGAAGTTTTTCCGTTTTCCTTTTGTCCCCTCATATAGTAGGATGGAAAAGATAACAGCACATTTTTATCCAGTCAGAAACATGTAGAAACCCTGAATTTAGGCACGTGGATCTCTTATTCTATACCACTGTATAGTTGCAAAATTATTTGTAGTTGAATTAATCTTGTAACTTGTAGAATCACTGCAGACTAATTTATAGCTTTCTATACACCCTTGTGGTTGTTTCCTTTATTACAAGAATAAGGGTTTCATGCTGGACTCGGTGTATTTAAACTGGTAGTGATTGCTCCTTGAGATGAATTATATTCCAAATTATGTACACTTCCTGTTCTAAGTGCTTTGATAGATCTGTGTTTTTGCTTCAGAAAAGAAATTGTGTAATAATTTAATTTATTTTTTTCAATTTGTATGTGATATATCCTATTTATGTTCAAAAGCAAACAAATTTGCACATCATTTCACAGTTTATTTATGGCCTTCTCTTTTTGCAGTGATATAAAGAAACTTTTGCTTGATCCGGATTTTACTTTCTTGCAAAGATGTCTCCTAGTTGCAAGGTAGTAGAGAATCAGATAACTATAGCAGATATTTCCTAATAAAATCATGATCCTATTAATGCATATGAATGTGCTCAAGTTTAAGTACTCTAATTAATTCTCCTTTATCTCAGTGCAATTCCTAAACTACTTCGTTACCCATGCATTAGAGTGGTTTCAGGACTGAAAATGGAAATGTTACCTCACTGAAAAACTCAGTTTCTGTGCACCCAGCAAGCAAATAAGCTTCCTTCAATCTTGGTGGTACTTTCATAACTGCAGTTCTGCAAACTACGTTACATTTAGTTGCACAATACTCAAAAATGTAATTCAGAGCTTTACAACTGACGATAGATTAGATGCTAACAGGGGAAGGACGGGTTTTTATTTCCAATATATTTGTTCTGTGTTGTTCTTCTGCCTAAACTGTAGCTAATTTCAGTCTGCCTATATTCAGAGATGTTTTTCAAGCTTGGTAACTTTCTTGTCATTGAAATAGGATATTAGTGATTAAGTGTAAAATAATAATAAGAAAATATAAATTTCCACATTTATATGCTGATCATTCACTGAGTTTAATTGCTATCGTAACAATCTTATGGCAAACCTTGTGCCTATCTAGCTGTCTGAATGTCATTCCTTAATCTTTTCTTGTAGTTTGTCCCTGTGATAACACAAAATACTTGTGGTGCCCACAAGAATGCATGGTCTTTGTAAGAAAGATACCGTAAATGTATGGTATTTTTACGTGACATCTGGAAAAACACAACCATATTTCATGTCCTGATTTGTATCTTCTTAGACTGTATGGGGATGAATCTGAATTGCATTTCTGGACTATTGCTGCCCACTATTTGCACAGTTTATCCCAGGAAAAGCCTGCAAAGCCAAAAGATGCAGCTATCCTTCAGGAACAGCTGGTTAATCCCTTGGATATATGCTATGACATACTGTGTGAAAATCATTACTTCCAGGTATGTCAAGGAGTTTAAACAGCTATTTAATAAGAATATCAGCAGCACAATAAACGCTCAGCATTGTAAACTGTTTACTATCTTACAACTTTTCACTGCACATATTTCACTTTTATTAGTAATAATACCACTCTGGATTAAATCACTCCCTCTTATTAAAAAATGTTCCAAAAACTCTCAGAATACTTCCATATCTTTTAAATGTTTGATTTTATTCCTTGTAGTAGTCTTACATTTAAAATATATTTTTGTTCTTTGTGCAGAAATTCCAGCTTGAAAGGGTGAATCTCCAGGAAGTGAAGAGATCAACGTATGATCATACCAGGAAATGTGCTGATCAGCTTCTTCTCTTGGGCCAGGTTTGTGGGTAATATTTGATTTTTTTATTTTTCTTCCCTGTCCATTTTATGTACTTACCCTATTCACGTAAAGCTTTGCCTGACTCCCATAGTTTCATCCTTTTATTCACTGGGTGCATAGTTTTTGCTATCTGAATAGGTACAGTATGTATCACGAGCTGTTCCTGCTACTGCAGTTGTGCTCCATCCATTTCCAAAAATACCTTTGGTTTTACTAAATCGAACTTAAACGATTTCAATGCCACTGTGCATCTGAGCACGTCAATGCGTGGTACTGGTAAAAGATGCCAGAAATATTTAGTCTGTGGCTTAGTCTGTTTAAAATGCCAATTGACAGAAGTTAAAAAACGACGTAGCTGCAGAGATTCATTTGATCTGGAGGCAGGTGTCTGCAGCCAGTGCAATGACCCTCACTGCTTAGGTGCTCAGCAGGAGCTAACATTTGAAACAGATGAATTCTACCTTTCTTTTAAAATATCCAGTATTCAATCAGTTCTTGAGATCCTGACCAGCTTCTGCATCTTTATTTTTTTTTATTTCTCCTCTGCTTATTTTAAATGCTTCTCTTGCTTTTATACCTCTGCAAAAGGTTGTGGAAACAAGGAAATAAATATGCTGAATTAATTTTTTTCTATGAAATGTTAGTCTGTGATTAAACATTGTATTCATGGTGGGTGTTTAAACGCCATCCTTACTAAGGATGCTCTTTTGAAATAGAATCTTAATTATTACTATGCTGGTAGGTATTTTTGTAGTCTGTTTTAGAATAACTTTCACTGTTAGTTGTTCCATGTCTTAAAAAGAGTAAAAATATAAAGACTTTTATTGAAAAGTGAATATTTATGGTCAAAGCTGTATTTTTTTTTCCTTGCCAGACTGACAGAGCAGTGCAACTATTATTAGAAACTAGTTCAGAGAATGCACATTATTACTGCGATTCACTCAAAGCTTGCTTGGTCACAACTGTCACCTCATCAGGTCCATCTCAAAGTACCATTAAACTGGTAGCAACCAACATGATAGCCAATGGAAAGCTTGCAGGTAAAGTGTGACTTCAATTTTCCACTTGCTTGTGAACTACTGATTCTGATCACTATTAAGGCTGCTAATGGAGATGAGAGAGGAGAAAGTCCCATTGTAATAGATCTTATATGTTACATATGTTGTTGTATGGGCTACCTAGAGTAGTTAACACAAAAATGATCAATAACTCAATTATAAAGTTCAACTTGTTTTCATTCCCTTTCATTGGAAAATGTATTTCTGGAGTAATTCTCCTAGAAATTGTTGGCACAACAAGAGGCTGAGCCATAAAGCTCTGTATTTTCCACTTGCCTAATTAAAGAATTAATTAAAAATTGGTGTCTTATTACTGAAGTTGAAATACAGACTTAGTTTCCTTTCCAGTTCAGAACTTGTTTCAAAAAGTGCGTTTTCTTACACGTACAGGTTAATTTTGCTTAATAAGAGGTGTTCACCATATGATGATTGACTGAAATATTCAAAGATGTGGGGAGAAAGTGCAGATGTCTGTACTTGCCTGGTAAAAATACTTCCCACTCTGTGGACAATTAACGCTTCACTGTTAATAATTACACTATAGACAACATGAAATTAAAATAAGGGATTACTTATGAAATCTATTTATTTGGTTGACTAAGATCATTATCCCTTTATGATAAGTCCAGTGAACTCCTTGCCATTTGTATTTAGAACAAAGATAAATGAGAGCTTTGTGAGGTCCTTCTAAGCTCTGTAACCCAGGAGAAATATATGATAACTGATACCCAGGATAAAATTGAAAGCCAGGTGGGAGAGATGAGGGTTTTTCAACATCTTCATGCACTAAAAAAAATGCAGACATCCTTTTGCCAGGGATGAATCACTTACGTAAAAACTCTTTTTATCCTTTTTATCCTTCGAATGTGCTTTTTATTTTCAGAGGGTGTGCAGTTACTGTGTCTGATCGATAAGGCTGCTGACGCCTGTCGCTACCTGCAAACTTACGGCGAATGGAATCGTGCAGCATGGCTTGCAAAGGTGTGTCATTTCTCAGTTTTCCGTTTGCTAACATAAGTGACCTACTTAGTACGTCTAGGTGTGAAGGCTGCTGAACGTGCTGAAGTTCTCCAAAGTATAAACATCAAGTTGAAATATCATAAATTCTTTCTGTGTGTTTAGCTGTAACAAGGCAGTCTGTTCAGTGTCGACAGGTTCTTCTTCAGCCTTTTGACTACAGAGGTCTGCCCTGGTCATCCAGATGACAGGATTGGGCCCTAAAAATGGTTGGAATACTGAATTTTCTTATTTTGAGCAGTGGTTTCTAAAGTTGCCTATAGCTGCAGCAATACAGAGTTCATAATAAACCACAAAAAAACACTCCTGGAAGTGATAAGTATTTAGGCAGTGACTTCGTGCTGAGCTTCATGGAGCATGTGTGTGGATTTTAATGTTATCACCAAACACATAAATTTACATCGACTTCTGCTTTGGTATGCAGATGGGATTACAGTAAAAGTACCTAGACACTGCATTAATCCTCCAAATTACAACGGACAGGAGTCAATAAGGATGATCTTTCAATGTCTCTAAGTAAGGTTTCTGTTATATTTACTGCAGGAAGGATGGAAAAAGTCATGCTCATATTTTCTAAATGGGTGAATCCAGATCTCAAGGAAAAAGCATCTTTTTCTTTTTCTTTTTTTTTTTTTTTTTTTTGAGTCTTCAGTAAAGATTTCTAACTTTTGATACTTGGAATTTTAGAAAAGTCTTGTGATGAAAATAATGTAATTCACATATAGATGTGCCTTGACATAAGTGGAGTATTTTTATACCTGTGTATTTCTAATTTTCCTGTATATTGTATTAAATCAAGCGTGTACTGTTTATAACCAAACTCATAATTTCAGTTGTTTTTGCTTCTGCCCAAAGTGTTTCACTGAAAAAAATGGAGCAGAAGCAGAATGCTTTCTTTAGCTGGCAGCTGAGAGTTCACAACTGGCTTCCCCATCTCTTAAAGGTTCGCTTGAACTCAGAGGAGTGTGCTGATGTGCTGAAGCGTTGGGTAGATCATCTGTGCTCTCCACAAGTCAACCAGAAGTCCAAAGCCGTTCTTGTCCTCTTGTCACTTGGATGCTTTACAAAAGTTGCAGAGATGTTGCACAGGTAAAGATGAAACGGCTGCAATTTGCATTTTGTCCAAAATTGTTATTTAAGCATTTGTGATTCAGAAGTTAAGGGAGAGGAAGGGACTCTGCAGTTTCTGACACTTGTTTCTATATTAGTGTCTTTTCCCTTAATTAACCTTGGTAGTGCAGTGCTTCTGTATGCTGAAACTGCTGGGGTTTGCTGCAATTTCAGGAAATATATTGGTATTTAAATTTACTGCAGGCTTTAAGATTTCTATCACCCATCGACAGCGCATTGACCAAGCAGTAACAATTTATAGCAGCTATGCTTATTTCTGAGTAAGTTGAGCTTGAGCTTTCAAATATTTTGCATCAAATGTCAGTTCCTTGGGTGTAAGGAGGAAAAGGGGATGTAAGAAGCTTGGGGAGGGGGCAGTCCGAGGCTACCAGATGTAACATGGGAACAGTGTGACCTGGCCCTACACACTGCCTGGGAGCAGGGTAGCAGCATTCGCTGCCACGCGTAAAGTGCTCAGCGCTGTTGTGATGCAGTGAGCGCACAAAGCCTGTGAAGTGTGAAGGCACGGAGGGTGACGTGGAGCAATGCTGGCAGCTGAGAGCAGTGTGTGATCTGGGGAGTGTGACAGTGGGGCACAGTGGCAGCTAAATGGTGATACCGTTTCACTTTGGTGATGATCAGAAGCCTTGTTCAACCCTCAGTGCAGAGGAGATTTGCCACTCCAGACCTAGGTGCAAAATTTTAGAAAGCCTTTGTGCAAGCGTTTTCATGCAGTGTTCTGGAATACTCTTCTCTTTTCCTGCCTTAACAAATTCTTTTTTTTTATTTTTTCTTTTTCCCCATTTAACAGCATGAGGTACTTTGATAGAGCTGCTTTATTTGTTGAAGCTTGTCTGAAATATGGGGCATTTGAAGTTAACGATGATACAAATATCCTTTTTCTGAAATCCTGTTTTTTCATCTGTGTACTCATACACCGTGAGTATTCGTGAGCTCAGGTTAGATGAACTAGTCTGCACAGGAATAGGAGCTCTTTGTTTTATTTTCCAGGTTGTGTAGTTTGAGGAAGTATGAGGAAACAAGTAAAAAGGAGTCATTTACATAAATCCACAACATTATCCCCTGATGCTTTGTGAGGCCAGTGGTACTGGAACACAAGCTAGAAGTGAAAGAACAAATTATAGGAGAGAAAAGAACAGATGATAGAATGTTCTCTGCAGAGCTTGGAAATTATTACTGCAAAGTGTATTGTGAAATCAGTAGTTCAGTTATTTTGTACACAGTATCTTAGGAAAAAGAACTTGAACCCCTCAATACACCAGCATACTGATTTACAGATTGAAGTCCTCTATGAAGGAGTCGGTTGAGACAGTGAAAACAAAGAAAATTAAAGGTGATGACCAAATAAGCTGAAAATGCATTAAACATTTTAAAAGGGATGTGAATTATTGCTCAATACAGTTTGCACATCTGACCTGGTCTTCTGGAAACTGAATAGTTGCTCTAACTTTTAAATGCAATGAATAAATAATGCATATGTATAAAATACCTGATTGGTTTTTATGGAGTCATCACTGATGTCAGCCTGTAAATAAAAAAAAAAAAGCCACTAATAAATGATGTAGGTAACTCCATATCTAATTAACGAACAAATCTTGTAGTATGACCTTACAATTTCTTAATTTCTTTTGCAAGTTGTGGCATGGTATTATAAAATTAAAGCAACGATTAAGTAGAGTTTAAATTCAAATTTAAAGCAACTATTACTTTCTGTTTTCCTTAATGCTTCATTTACATAAACTGATCCATGCTATATATGCAGATTATGCCAGAAGTTTGAAGCTCTTGGGCTTTAAACAAGGAGCTATTCTCTTTGCCTCAAAAGCAGGAGAAACTGGTAAAGAGTTACTGACTGAGCTCAAACAGCCTAAAGAGGAAATGACACAAGAGTAAGAATTTTATGCTTATGAGGAGGTTTGGGTTGTCTATTGGACTGAGATTCCACTCTGTGAAAATACATTCTTCTCTGGAGTTGCTGTAATAGCTGATACATGCGATCTGAGCAGCTGTTGTGAAATGTGTGTGGAGGCAAGATTAAGAACTGTTCTACGTTTTTGTTAAGATTGTCTTCACTTTTACAACATGGGAAAGAAGCCTGTGATAAAATTATACAAGAATATTTCCAACTTTTTCAACTACAGCAGAAATCAAATTTTAAAACACGCTGAAAGAATTCTAGACCTGTGTAAAAGTCTGCTCCATTTACTTCGTAAAGTCAACTCTTTATAGCTCTTCACTATTTGTGTATTTGTATGTATAAATGATTCAATCTGTACTATAAAAATATAAATATATTTAAAGAATAAATACAGATCACAAACGATACAGTTCTTTCTTGGAACATCATGTTTTCTCAGTCTAATTTTTCTGTTTAAAATTACTGTTATTTTAAATCAGTTCACTGTGTTGTCATTTCCATAACTGTCTGGAATGGATCTTTAAACAGGTTTACTTACAAAAGTCTCCTAACATTCCAAAATCCATCAAACTTTTTTTTTTTAATTTATTTCTACATTAAAAATTGTTTTCTTCTGTGTTATCCTTAAGTGTGCACTCCCTGCACACACTGGGGACTAAATTCTGCCTTGTGTTGACTGGTTCATGGGATCAAAGGATGGGAAAAGTTCCTACCTCAAGAGCAGCAAGGTAGGCTCCTGCAGAATATTCAGGAGACTGCTAACACTGTCTCCACAATTGCTGTTTTGTTTGTTATATCAATGTGTGACTAACAATAAGTAAAATAAATAAAATTTTTCAAAGCCAAAATGCTGGCTTTTTAATTAGTTTCTTTTTATACTAACACACCTTTTGGTCCAGATACTTAAGGATGCCACCAGTTACATCTTTTCTCATTTTTGTGCCAGTATTTCAGTATTTAAGTACTTGGTTTCATTATTATTTCTTTTCTATTTATTACTGATTGACTGAGAAGTGTTACACCTGAGGAATGGATGCTGATGTTAAATTGCCCTTGCAAATTCAAGACTGTGGCATGTGAAAATTAGTCTTGGTTAGAAAATAAAATTATTCTTTCTATCAACGTGTTGGAGCTACTGAAGTTTAGTACGCAGTAGTGAAATGAATCCTATCCCACAGAAGTTCTCTCAGTTGGATGTAACTCATGGCTTGTCTCCTTAAAGTAATAGTGCACTGAATTCTCCTTACGTTTGAGTTTTGGTGGGTACATATTCTCCACTCCTTCCCAGAAGGAGCACCAGCTTCAGGACATCTCTAACCCCATAAACCTTTTAGTTCAAATCTAAAATAGCCTTTCTGATAGAATTTGAAAGGTCAGGCTTTTCAGTAATGATGGGTTTTATACAAATTGAAAACATGAGTTTAATCACTCAAAATAGAAAAGTGGTTTAACTGCAATATATCTTTTTTTTCTTCTTGCCACATCTTATGTACATCATAAACCACTTTCTGTTCAATGTATTACGAACAGTGCTTGTGTAGTTACTTTAACTTGGGAAAATAAGTATGTAGTGAGATTTGCCTTAAGTATTAACCTGTGAGCAACAGAGTTGAGCTAAATTAACTGTCATTAACTGGCCTAAATTCTGGCTCATGTTGACTACTACAACTGCCCTCAGTTCCTACTCCTGTTTTTGGTAGCAGTGCTCAGGGATGAGGTTGCTGCAGAGTTAACGTAAGCACATGCAAACTTGTTCCTTGATAGATCGCATAGAATTGTTTGTCAAATGGTCTCTGAAAAAAAAAAAAAATCTGCTTTAATATACACTTGGATTTATAAACCTAATGTTTTTAAAAGAAAAACATCGCGAAGGCCTTTTAACACTGAATGTTTCTTACATATATTACACGCGAAGGTTGCAGAATACTGTGTGGCATTCCCTATTGGAACCTTTATGATGAAAATAGTGTAAAAGTGATTGAAAAGTTTATTTAGATGATGTAATCGCTATCGTAATAAACCTAAACTTTTGAAAATCTCACGTCTGTCTTCATTTAATACAAGAACATCGGCTGTGGCCCTGGGATTGAATGCTGCTTGTGTACTTGCCATTTTGCCTCTGGACCAGCTCAATGCTCAGGGCTGGCTTTAGTAGAGGAAGTGATTATCTTTGTGCACAGTAGTCACATTTTCAGTGTTGGTACTAATGAAATGTTGCATTTGAGTAGTACTAATTCCCAAGCTTACCTAGCAAACAAAATGTGTACAGGTTAAATTAGAACAGTGCTTTCTAATTTTTAAAAGCACAGAAGAAAACCTGTTCTTTCTGTTTTCACGCTGCCCGACAACAAAAAATAGAATTCCTTCCTTCTCCACTGATGCCAGCGAGCGCTGCACATCTCGGTTTTGTGCAGGAGGCAGGAAAACTTACACCAGGTAGACAATCTACTTCTCAAAAATATGAAATGCATTCAGCACTGCTCAGATTCATGTCAGTGAAGCCTTGGTTTTTTTCTCTTTCCTAGTTCATGTGACTTTCCTCTTGACTCTTAGGATGCTTTTGTCACTTTGGCTTAGAAGTTGTTTAAAATAATACAGATAACTGTCTGACGTGGAATTGGCTTATACGGAATGAGATGTGAGAAGCTTCACACTTGTATGTTTGAATGACGAGCCTGAGAGTTTGGAATACATAAAGAGAGTGAACTGAATAATTTTTTTATTTTAAAGTTACCAGTAAATATTATTTTAAATTTTCTGAATCTCTTTGAGAATTCCATCCTCAAACCTCTGTGAAGTGGAAGTTTATAATCTGTATTTTCCAGGTTTTGTATGTTGAAACCTTTGTCAGCAGTGAAGTCTGTAACCGAGCCATAGTTCTGCAACCTGTGTTTGAACATTCTTGGTGATTAAGAAAGGGTAGAGGAATTGGTTTTGCAAGCCAATGTATAGAGAATCTTTATTCATTTGTCTTTGAACGTGAGTCTTATATTAATTACACGTGATGTTTGATTATCAGAGCAGTTTATTCAGTAGCTATTTTAAGGTTCATTTGCACAAGGCCAGGTTCTTCGTCCATAAATAAGATTTTTCGGTTGTGTAGGTGGAGAACTTCCAGAGGGAGAACATCATGTAGCATAACTAGTGATGGTTACCCTTTTCATTGTATTATATGAATACTTTTAGACTTGTATGACCATCAAAGAACCACACATATGATGGAGTCTGCAGGGATACGTAGTTCGCCTTCATTTCAGTGAAGCATTCTGAAATTTTTACATCTGTGTGAAGCTCATTCAATCCTGAAGAAAATTTCTTCCTAAATCTGTGTGCTCACATTCAGCTAGTACTTTTACAAGCTGAGAGAAGCTCATGCTAAATCTTATCATGGGAGTCTTGTGGTAATACTTACTTTAAAAAACTGTTCTTTTCTTTCTTTTTCTTTTTTTTTTTTTTCAATTCCTGATGTGATTCTTAAAGTAAGCCCAAATTATTTCAGTTTTCTGATAATGGATTTTCTTGGTTTAGCTGTAAAGAAAAAGCCTAGAAAATAGTCTAGCAGCTTAGTTCAGTATAAGCAAACCCTAATTAAAGTTTTAAATGGAGCATGGTATGCCTCACAATAAAGGCAGTCTCAGAAGATTAATCGTATTGATTAACAGTGTCTTGAATTTACCAGTATATCAAAGGCGGCTACCAAGAAGATGAAGACTCCCTTTTTACAAGGAGTCACATGGCAAAGACAAGGGGTAATGGGTACAAGTTACTCCTGGAGAGATTCTGATTGGACTCCAGAAGAAAATTTTTTACCATGAGAACAATTAGACATTGGAATAATCTCCCAAGGAAAGTGGTGGATTCCCCTACACTGGGCAGTTTTTAAGACTCAGTTTAACAGGGTGCTGGGCCATCTCATTTAAACTGTATATACATATCACAGGGTGTTAGGGATTGGAAGGGACCTTGGAGATCTTCCAGTCCAACCCCCC